>VZUI01035634.1:0-51018 GCA_013401135.1 Cettia cetti | reverse complement strand
TATGTATTCTTTTTCCCTTTGTCCATCATGGAATTTACCTCCAAGGTCAAGTTGCCCTCAGAGAAGATTCAGCCAGCAGCTGGCCCAGTGTCTTTTAAGACCACTCCCAAGTTACCTTTGATTTGCTAGTGTTTAGGTAATTTTGTTGGCATCTGTTTCTTTACAATTTACTATTGGTTGTAAACTTGTATCCACCCCTTGCACCCCTTCTGGACAAAAAACCCCCGCAGCCCAGGTTCGGGGTCTCTCCTGAGGCACCGTACTGGAGGCAAAGGGGTTCCCCTGTGACCCCCCAAAAAACCTCTGTTCCCCGGATGTCTCTGAGGGTCCCCTCTTTCCAGCCACGGCCGTGACAGTGTAAGTCGAGGCGCTGCAGAGCCAAGAACTCACAAACAGATTTGTTGAGGCGTATCAGAGCTGACCGGGTGGTCCAGCCAAAACACTGGGCTGACCAAAGAAAGATACGCACCCCAACAGATTTGTTGAGGTTTTTGTTTAGCTGAGGTTGTATACACTTCTTCTCAACAATTTCTCTGAACCAGCTTCATGCTTTTCAACTTTGCTGTGCTTGGTGAAGTTGAGATGCTTTCCTAAGAGGGGCAAACATAATAATCATACCCATATTTAAAGAAAAAAGGGCAAAAATTAATATTAGGTCTTCTTAAAATTCTATCTCTTAGTATTAATTTATTTTATATGTGTACCATGAGTACTTTGCATACTGTCATTTGCCCCATAGGAACGCTACAAAAGGTTCATGACTCAGATTCATTTTAACCATATGGTCCAAGGGGATCTGCTAATGATATAATAAGCTTACATACTTAATTCTGCATTTCTGCATAATATTTTTAAATATATTTTTCAACTTTAAATCAACCAAAAAAACCCCAAGTTTAAGTAGCAGAACAACATTTATAGTAAAAAAAAGTCATGTTAGTATGAGTGGCTAAGAGACATCAGAAGTAGTAGGAAAGACTTGAGTGTTGGCTTTGATGGGGTCACTCGTTCCTGCTTCACATCCATTCTAGCCAACAAACAAGTCAGGAAAATTTCCTTTCTTACATTGTTTGGTTGGGGTTTTCTTAATATCTTAATCTCCAGTCAGAAGTACATTAAATTAAAAGACAGTTTGGGGTGGAAAACTTCTTCTATTTTTAGTTCTCTAACACAGGATAGGTTCCTACATTTTTAAAAAATAAAAAAAAAATATTTTTATAACTACAAAATCTTAGGATCTCAGCATCTGTATGTGTTAATAGGGACTAAAGTTTAAAAAAAAATAAAGCATAAAAGCATGTAAAATATATTATGCACATATAAACCATAGATTTTCCTTACACCACTGTGCTGTAAAATCAATAAAATCCTACCTTTTTTTCTCAATTTAACAGGCCAGTTTCCAGGTGATGGAAGCCATGAACATGACATCATTGATGTCTGAAATGATTCCTTGTGCAAACACGTCACATGCCATAGTGTTATTACAGGCTGAGAGTCTGCACTTCCCTTTACATACTTAGCAATAGCCTTGCCCCTCCTGAACCTACAAAAATAAAATGGCAAGGTATGCTTAGAATGACAGTGATATTTACAATATTTTCTCATTAAATTGAAAGGAATCCTTCTAATTTTATAGAAGTTAAAAGTAGCATGGGAAAATCTCTCCTGTGTTTTACAAAGTCACATGTCCAGGTTGCACTGCACTGTCTGAAGCAACAGCCACAGCATTTTACTGTCAGTGTGTGCAATGTCCTTATCAGAAAGCTTGAGAACGGCCAGAGTTTTTTTTCAGAAGGAACACTTTTAAGGGTTTCTGGGAAATTATTAACTAGAGAGAATCAAGAATTCTCCTCCTGGACCCCACAAAATCTTGCACTTCCTCATGCATACATACCAATATGATTTGATTAGTCACAATTTTTGTTTCCCATCAGCAAAAAGAAATTTCCTCTTCTAACGTAGCCTTCAAAGTAAGTAGCCCAGAGTCCATCATCTAGTGCTTAAATACAAGTACTTTACAAAATCCAACTACAAAGACCATTAAAGAGCTGAGTGACTCCTATTCAGGATACCTGTCTTTCATATAGCTTTTTACATGTGAATATTGTAGGTATCTTCTTGAAACAGGATGTTTACGTTCTATTTAGCATCTCTTCATTTAGAATAATAAAGTAATTTTACTTTAAAAATAGTTAGCATTGATGAATTTATTTAGGTTTGACATTTATTGATCCTTGAGAAAAATTAATTATAACTTTTTTATAGTTATAAAAAAAAGTTATACCAAAAAAGATTTACTGATAATTTTAGGTACTAAAAAAAAAGAAAAAAGGGAAAAAAATCTGGTTGGTAATTTTTATTAAGTTACATCTTCCATCAGCATGCTATCAATTTAGATAGAGTATGATGCAGAAAAGATTGCTCTTCCTACACTCAAAAAAGCAGGTTTGGCAGTTGAAATACTTTATTAAGGCACTAAAGATGCATTGAAGGAAACATACATGCAAAGAGCATCGCCCAGATACAATAATGTTTTGTCTGCTCCAGACAGACTTTAAATGCTAATTGCCAGTTTTGAAATGTGAAATGAAGTATTTTAAATGGTAATGGCCTCACTAGAGTTTTAGCAAGCAAGGAAAATAATGACAGACATCGAGCTTCTGGAAACATGAGTAATATCCTGAAAGGAACAGCTTGCTTTTCGGGGCTTTTATTCTGTGTTAAAAAGGCATTCTAAATTTCTTATTTTCCTTGGTCCTAATACTGTAGAAATAGGATATTTTAGCCATGCCCTGCTGGGGAACAGAAATGTGCTTCCAAGCCCTTCAGGGCGGCACATTTCTCTGGAGGACAAATGGGTCTGCGTCCCCACTTCACGTGTCCCAGCCACACAATCACACACGTGCCACAGGAACCACCTTATCTTTCCCTGCAGGTAGACTGTCAAGAGGCTCCAAAGCTAAATTCTGCAGTTTGAAAAGAAATTTCAAATAGCTGTTTGAAGCTGCATCTTCACAGTGTGTATTAGCTAAAGTGCTGTTTCAGAGTGGAAGTGCAGAGAGAGCATTCTGTTCATTTCTTTCTCCATGCTAAAACTATACAGACTGATAAAGCAATAACGACCAGGAAATTTTTACTAGCACAGGAGGAGAAAAACACTTATTTTTGTAACAGAGAAAGCACAAGCATCTCAATGGGCTATCTGTTGCAAACAATGCATTTCATTCCTCTAGGCCTCTGCTTCTACTTTAAAACTGTGACAAAAAATAGTTACCACTGCTGGGCTGTTGGATGAATTATATGGTGTGCTTTTACTCAAAATATAATTCCTCACAATCACAGTTTCACATCACAGATTAAAAACAGTTGTTGTATTTGGTACCTTTTACTGCTGATCTGCTGATTTCAACAGATTGGTAAAACAGGAAGGTGACATAGTCCTCTAGCAAGGCAATGCTGTATCATAAACTGAGGCGGCATTTCCAAAATCACAGCAGTTAGTTTTGGTTTAAAACAAGCCTAGATTAAGGGATTTTTTTGCAACTTCTTCAAGAAAGGGATATTAACCTTTAGCTGAAGTAAGTGTCATGACTTCAAATTACGTCAAGGGAAACAAATATATATTCTCAGGTGGGTTTTCACTTACATGTGAAATACAAGTTTATAGCATAAGATACATATTCAAGGTTTAAGATAAAACAAAAAGGAAGAGAAGACAGACATAGCTGAACTTCTTTCCTTGAATGACTGGTTGAACTACCAAACATACGATTCTCTCTCTTCAACTTATGAAGTCATCTTATTGAAGATGGTTCTGTAACATTTAGCAAGCCAAACAGTGTACAAGAGAACTATTTCAAACCCTTTTTCAGGTAAAACTTCAATAAGGTCTTTAAACAATTGCAGAAGAACTAGCTTCTCCTCTTCTACACTAACTAACTACAAAAGGGTTCACTTTAAAACTTGGATAATTCCTATTTTACTTTATATTCTATAACACCTTAAAAATACAAGTTTTATGCACCATTTCATTGGTTTTAAGCAGCAAACTTGAAAAAACGAACTGTTTCTTTGCACAGTGAATTGGACGCTTTTGTACTCCCATCTCCACTTAGATGAAATGGATTTTTTTTTCTGTGTTTAAAATATGAACACAGCCTAGAGGGCACAAATATGTGAAGACAGCTGATTGAATGGCCAGTCCATGCTAATTTATAACAAATTTCTTCTCCCATTTTTCTAATGTTTTACTGAAAAAGCATGTTACAAACTTGCATTTTTACATGCAGATCCAGAACTTTTCCCCTAATCTGTGCATTCAGGAAAAACCAAGGCACTGCAGGTAGAAAAAAAGACGAAATTCTACATCCATACATCTAACTAATGCATATCTATATAGAGAGCCTCTAGAATGCCAATGTATTATGTAAATCGTCAAAGTAGGAAAATATGTAATACTTAAAAAGATTATTAACCTTGTGCTAGCCACATTCCCAACCATAAAATGACAAACAAGGAAAATAGAGGAATAGTTTCTTTTTCATTTTGTACTGGGGAGCTTGCCAGGTCTTTTCATAGTGGGAGCTTGAGCAAAGATGAACTGTGCTGAGAGGAGATGGAATTACCACCTGAATTTTGGCATAGAAATGGTATCATAATATTGTCAGCTCACACATTACCATGTATGTCATGATATTTAAAAGATATATTGTCTCTGGAATCAGAAAAATAATTTTAAAAAAGATTGCTTCTCTGTATCAAGGTCTAATTCATAACAGTCAGGCCTGTCTCTCCCAGCATCCTGTGGAAAAAAAACCCAATTACCAGATATTTACAGAAAACCTACAGAATCATGGCAAGCACAGTGTTGTACCCAGACCATGGAGTTGAACTCCTCAGCTATAGCAACAAGCCATGTCCTAGCCTTCACAACATCGTATTCCCACTCCAGACCACACCCTACAGCAGCTAGAAAGAGCCAAAATCTACAGCCAATCACTTTGTCTGACATCCAACCTATTGGCAGATTTGTTACTACCATTATTCTTAATTATTATCTCTTACTTAGAAAATCAATTCACCCCTAAATGTCTTTAGGATGTCCAGAAGTTAAAATTAAGCAAAAACACTCTAGTGGTTTCTCTCTTATTTCCATCTTCGGAGCTCTTCAGGTTACAGAGAATTTTCACAAAGTCAATTATTATCTCACCATGTGTAAAGTAAAATAGGAAGAGGCTTTAGCTATCTGCATATGCCACAATAAAATCAACAGAGTAAATGAATCAACCTCACATCATATCAGGACATTATTCTTGCCAGTATACAAGAAATCAGTCCTTTAAACAACAGGAACTTGTTATGAACAATAACAACCTGAAAACAATACAAGCAGGCTCCTATAATTTTATGGGACCCTAGACATTCCGTATCAGGAAGCCTCATTGCAGCTGATGTAGTTTTCAGGTGAACTTTCTCAACAAAATGTAAGTTTTAGTATGAAAAGGAATGGCAACATCTTGATTTGCTAAGATCGCCTTTGGTTTTCTACAAATTGAGTGTTTGCTCAAAAAAATTAAAAGACATAATAAAGGAGCACCTCTTCTTGTGAAAACATAAGAGAATGGTAAAGGACAAGTTACAAAAACAAGCATACAGAAATAACAAATGATGTAGTTTATTTACAGTCAACTCGAATGGCAATAAATGACTCATAATCACTGGAACTATGCTTTTATTTTCAATTCATATTGTATTGTCTGCAGTTATTAGACTCGAATCAATCAGAAGATGGAACAGAAAATATGACAAGCAGCTATTGTTTTTGTTATTTTTGTGAGGCTAGTAAGGACAGCATTTTATCTTGCTCTCACAAGCCTGTTTAAAAAATAAGAAAAAACTGACAGAACAACAAAAAATGTTTTCTGTACAATTCACAAGAAGAGAATATTTTTCTCTAAATGATTGTGTACCAATTCCCTTTGCAATCAACAGAAGCTGTGACAAGAAAAAGAGCAGAGCCTCATGCAGTCACTTGACAGTTCCCAACATTTTCTATCTTTCACTGGGGTGAAATTAAATTTGTTTCATTTTGGATAATCAATATGGTACTGAATTTCTAGTCAGGTAAACAATAACATTTTCCCAGATGCAAGATTAAGCCTAAAAAACACCACCACCACCCAACCCTCTCCCCCTTTGGCATGTAAAAGAGCATTAAAAAAATACAGCCGTTTGCTGTATTTCTAGGGCAATACAGATGTTCCTGAAAAGCAAACCTTGAAAGAAAAGTCAGACACCGTGTTATTATAATGAATTTCCCATAAATCCAAAACCCTTTAAATAAAAAAATTACTTCACTATAGTATCAATCATTAATATAAATCTGTATAACAAGTCCATGCTAATATACCAAGTTCAGATAAGTACATTATAAAATGCAGACAAAAGGGGCACTTCAAAGGCAGGAATGGGCCAGATAAATAAAGATAATACAATAATCGGATTTCAACACACCCTCCAAAAACTATCAGCAAATATAGATGGTGAAGAACCTTTGAGCCTTTGAGGTATATTTTCCTCTAATAAACTCATCTCATGCAACAACAAACAGAGTGTTGCACTGGTGTCCAGTAACACATTACGATTATTATTACTACACAATACATATATAATTATCAGAAAGAACAAGACTGGGCTTTACAGTTTCATATTCCAATTACTTTAATGGCATCAATCTTGAGACACTACCTGTGCCAATTTATCCACTCTGGTTCCTTATAAAATAATGAGTTACCTGTCTGTGCACTACTGACCCAGAAAATTGTCTGCTCTCTCTCAAGTCTCCACGTAATCCCATAGATTCTCAACTAGCACGTCTGGCTTATGTCCTGCTCCATGGCTAAGTTGACCCCTATGACTACTGAGCTGAATTGTTAAGAAAGAAATGCAAAACAACCTTGTTTTTTAGCACAGTTTGTTTCAGTGAACTTATGCACACAGTCTCCATGCATGGTATTTTTTTCAGGACTGAGTGGGTTGTGAACTGCAGCACGGTGTAGGAAAGAGCAGCCAGAAACTTCTGAAGTCAGTTCTGCTGCTGAAGGAACTGTAACAAAAGATGCTCACTGGGAGAAGAAGTAGAAGCAATGTAAGTAATGGCTAAGAGAAACACCCTTTTAAAAGAAGTTCTTTAAAACAGGAGTTGAAAAGTTCACAAAACTTCCAATTATTTGAAGTCTTAGAAAAATTTCTCAACATCCTCAGCTGAGACATTTTGCCACAGTCTGAGGTATGGTCTTTTGAAGGACAATGCTGTTAGTTTTCAGGGTTTCTTTCTTCGTCCTCTGACCCTTCAGAAGCAGGCCCTGACCAAAAGGTCATTTTTGTGAATCTGAGAAGCTCAGAGTCTACTGCTCTACAATATACCGAGTGTAGAAGGCTCATTTCTCATCCACTACAAATAAATTCGGAATTATTAAGAGACACACCATTAACTCAAAATTGTATGTAGCAGCTGGGGAATCTGCTGAGGATATACTCATCAGCTGAGGTCAATTTTATGACCTCAGATGTAACTCAAACCATCAGCTCATATTGGCTCGGCCTTTCGCTGACAGGGACCATGTCACGTATCCCGCAGAGCGGCTGGAAGCCACCAGCGGACAATGGGGCGAGCGGCTGACACCGGCCACCGGGGCCCAGGCAGAACAATGCAGCTGCTGAGGAGGTTGGCCCTGCTGAAGGAAACTCACTTCTCCCAGGTTGTCTGAAGGGAGGGACGCTGAAGCAATGGAAATTCCCCAGCAATAAAGGAGAACAAAAGAAGAGGTGTTGGAAGCTGCTGTTAAGAAGAGACAGCTTCTTCCAGGGCCTGACAGACAAGAAGAGATTTCCCCAGATGACAGAAACACACTCTGTTCTGCAGGATGTGATCCCCTGGGAAGTGTAGATTAAAACCTGCTCCCTTACAGAGCACCAGAGCCTTACAACTCCCCAGTATTTTCCTCTGGAGCACAGGGTTGAGCTCACAGCTGTTGCGAGGGACCTGCCCAGGTGAGGGGTGTCCCTGGGCCCGGCACAGCTCTCCACGCCAGAGATGGGCACCAGACACCCGCAGCCAGGACCTGGGCTCTGCACCCGCACCCGTGTTATGCATGGATCTGGAATTCTCTAGATTTCCCCCCACCTCGTGATTAAAAGGTGTGGCTGCTGAAGAAATCAGTTTACAGAACCTCCAAATTCCTTACTGCCATTGTTATTTGTCTGCAACAGGAATATCCCTGAGGCCAGGGTGTGGGGAAGGTGGCTGGGACTCAGCACTGCTCTGGGACCACCAAACCCCCCTTACTAGCAGGACTAACTCTACAAGGTCTCTGCACCTGGAGAGGAAACTTGAGGAGTAATCCATATATAGATTAAAATACCTGGTAAAAATCCTTCAAACTCACACATATCCTTCCCTAAAAAAAAAAAAAAAATTTAAAATAAAACCTGTGATTTTACAGCATACTTTAGGAGTACAGCCATAACGGGTGTTTTTACTGAAACAAAGGGAAAAGTTACATTGATTTATAAATTCATTAAAATGCCACGGGAAAGAGCAGTGTCTAAGACCCTGTAACTGCCACAGCTTTTGGATCAGACCCAGAAGAATGCTGGAATAAGTGGTGAAGCATTTTATTTTCTAACCTTTCGGTGGCTACTGCAAACAATGGAAAATACAAGTACATACTTAGAATAACTCTATCCTTTGCAAAATGAGATCACACCTAAAAATACTTCCTTTTGTTGCTGTATAACTTCAGTTTAGGATAATAGCTATTACATGCATATAGTGAAAAGGAAAAAATATCTCCTCAACTGCTGGGTAAAAAATTTATATTGCAAAGTAAGGTTTCTCCTACAGAAGAAACTTTAAAATCTGTAGTGATTCAAGACAATTTATAAAATACCAGAATGAAAAATCTAGTTATTCATGGGCAACATGAAATAAGGTAGTAAAAATGCCAGGGGATTGAGATATCAGATTACTGCTTGCAGCTGGGAAAAGCTACACAATGATGACAATTCTTAGTATCAAAATTATATCAAGTTCTAAGAAACAACTGAAAAATGTATCTGAATTTCAGTTTTCCAGTTTGAAACAATTAGGGCTAGCCCACACAGCTTGAACTTCCTGGGATATACATGTGCTCTTAATTTTTAACATTGCTGAAGGATCCAAGCCTGAATGACCAGGCCCTGTCACTTTCTAGTGCAAAGGTGTGTTTTGTCTGCTTGTACCAGCAACTTTTCCAGTGCCCTTTCTTCTCAATTTGCAAAGATCTTTTTCGTGGCTTTTTAGAACCATCTCTTTGAATTTCCTCAGCCACTTCCAATGCAGCTGACTTTTGCAGCTGTGTTGCTGTGCTACAGATTTCATCATTGTTTGACCAGAGAAGAGTGTCGGTTAAATCTCCAGTTAGAGTGATTTTCTACAATGTTTCATCAGTTCCTTGCTAAGTAGCACAGATCTAACAGCAAACAATATCTCTGTAACCTGAAGAAGAGTAAATTAACATTTATTGAATAGCTCAGCACTGACCTTCTTAGGAGAAGAGCAGCATTTTCTTACAGTTTTTTCAACTCCCTTACGTATAGAATTGGTTTGTATTTTAATTCTAAAACACCTATTGAGAATAATTCCAAAGTATTCCATCAAAAACAAAAACAGAGAAGAGTAAAGGCAAAGTTGCTGCAGGAACAGAAATATATCCATTTCTTTAGAGTGCAGAAATGGTCCTGTTCCCTTCTCTGCCAGTGAGAATTCTACCACTGACTCCTGAGAAAACATAGCCAAACAAGTGATTTTCTAACACTTGAAGACAATTATTTTTATTTTAAAACACAGGAATAGCCTCCTGCTCTGGTGCAGTTCTCAGCCTGAGGCTGTAGCCCTGCCAGCACTGTTAATGTCATTGTTTGTGAAGCGTATTCCCAGTCTCTGTACACCCACGCAGGGCTCCCAGCTCCCGGCCGTGATGTCCCCCTCAACGCATTGTTCCAGCTCCCCCTGCTTCCTCGCCTCCCGCCCCGTCCCCCCACCATTGTTATCCCTTTACACCCACCCTGCATTGTTCTCACACCCGCCTGCCATCCCCACCTGGGAGGGACCCTTCCTCTCTCCCACTCCTCGTAGCAGCTCAGGCTCCTTTCTTACCTACTTCCATATATTCCACTGATCTACTGGCAGCAGAGCATTTTCCCTTTCTGAAAGCACATTACATGAAGTATCATTGCTACATCCCACAGCTTCTGCCAGCTGTGGGCACTTGGCTTTGAGAAGCCCAGTCCAAAGCCTCTTAAAGAATAAAAAGATTTTTATTTCATAACTACAGACCCAGAACTAGGATTGACAGAAAGTGTTATTGCATTTTCAGATATGATATAAAAGGCCAGAGCTGTTATTTTTTTTCACTAGAGAGCTGAAATATGTAATGAGACAGACATATATTTAAAGAAATGGCTGACATGATTCACATAGGCTCCATTATTTTGGCCACCTTGCTTTTTACTGCTCTCTAGTTTGTACATACACCAGATTCTTTTGAAATAATTATCTGTACTTTACTATATTTTTCATACATGTATATAGGGATATTGAACCCAAATTTTTATGTGCTCAGTATTTATTCCCTAACTTTTTTTCATAATACTTCACTTTCTCTGTTGAACTGCTTTCAAAATTATACTCCTTCCTTTCACAAAATCACGTTACTGTATAGAGAATGATGCATTAACTGTTGCCATGATTAAAGTTTGTCTTTGCTAACCCTTGGGAAGAAGAGCAATTATATATGCTTAGAGTAGATTAAGTATACAAATAAAAATTAATATCTCTCTTTATTAATAGATAACTAACCTATTTTGTATGTTCAAACACGAAAAACTCTTTAAGTCTTACCATGGCTCATGCGATGAAAGCAGTAGTATGCAAAGTCCACTCCCAGAAGCGTCAAATACCATGTCCATGGCGAGTCCCAGGGCAGTTCAAAGAGTCTGTAGTTATTCCATACGTATATGTAACTAATTAACTCAATACTTCTGAATAAAACACTGAAATAGAGATCCAGAAATTTTTTATCAGTAATTCTGTCAGGTTTAATTTCAGAACCTTTCATATATTTACAATCTACCAGCTGGAAGTCTTTTTACAACACATAAAACCAGTCTCCAACTTCTTCAACCTCTGTCAAGTAGTACTTCAAGTATTACTTCAGCGGAACCTTTGCTTAGTGTCTACAAGTTTTCTAAAACCAACTCCCACCCACTCACCACCCATGTCGTGGCATTAGGTATGCTCAAAGGGTAAAATACTCCAGTGCTCTGCTCTGCAGGTGTTACGATGTTCCTGTTTTCCAAAAACTGGAAGAAACCCATACTTGCTAACCAGTAAGTCAGAAGTGATTGACGTGTAGCAGCAATTATGCTGAAACACTAACGCATTACATTAAAATACCCTGACTGCTTCCATTACAAGAAAGAACATAGAAGGGATCAGGACTTCTGGGAGCAGTGAAATGTTTGATCTGCTCAGCATATCGCTTCACTTGAAAAGAGGATAAGTGCAGCAGAAGGGGACAAAGATCAGTGCCTTTGAAAAGAAGGGAAAGGGCAATTGGTAGAGAGAAATAGTAGGATTCCAAGAAAGGGAAAGAAAAAATCATGAACTTGCAAAGGCAAGGAAAGCCACCACACAGCAGCTCTTACTGCTGCTGAGTTCCTGGACTACAGGGACAGAGTAGCAATCCCAGGCCTAACACAGGTTCAGCACTGAGACCAGGAGAAGGAGAAAGAAAGCGTGCCAGAAATGGGCAGGCCAAACCTAGCAGTAACTCTCCACAGCTGCTCACATTAATACAAGTTTGCATTGCTATGGTCTCCCTCCTCTCAACACCCTACCACCTCATTTCACCAACTGGGGCCCTGAGCTACCTCCAAACAAATTACTTTGATTTTGCTGGGTGAGTTTTCAGACAAATCAGGAAGCATTAAACCCAGGTATGAATGGTCAGAGGCTGTAGGCACTGCGATGGCCCAGGTGACAACTGGCTTAACTAGCTGAGAAATGGTGCCAAAGATGCAGATGAATGTATATTTAAACTGGCAATTTTGTAGAAGAAACCAGTCCACAGCAGGATTTGTAGCAGATTCCTCACACCTTCTCCTGCTACTCTCCTTTGTTGTGTTGCTGAAAATGCAGGGAAACAGTGGGGAACTGAATTGCATCAGCCTCTGAAAAGCAGCAAACAGAAAAAAGAGAAGTAGGAGAAAGATACTAATTATAGAAAAGTCACAAATAACCTTCTTTTATATATCAGTGGGTGAAATTCACTTCCATTTAGGGCCTAAGAGTAAGAAACAAGATAATCAATTGCACACACACACAAAATGTAGTTCTCAGATGTTATACTGCTGCTATTTAGTGGGGGGGAGGTAGAAGAATTATCAGCAACACCATTGTACAAAGTCCTGCAAGACTTTAAAAACCTATAGAACATGTTCACAGCTGAAGAAGGACTCTTCAGAGATACAAATTCAGGCAGCTTCCAAAGAACACTGTAGATACCTGCAGACACAATGTGGTAACAAACTGCACATACATGTTACAGCCATGCAAAATCTCAGCCAAAGGACAGACCAACTCTTTAACTTTAGTCTCATCTAGAATGTCACCTTTCACTGAAATCAGCTGAAAGATTCTCTGTGCATCTCTGTCCACATCTACTCGTTCTTGCCCCAGTACCTCTTCTCAGAGGTATTTCTTTCAATATCCTCCCTTTTTTGCCTAATTTTTTTTCAGCTATATTTTTTTTTTACATAGTTGACAGCATGGCCAGAAAAATACTAGAATCTGCAAAAATAAAAAGGATACATACTCCTTCCCCTTTAAAGACTTTTTTCACACATCTGGAAAACATCCCTGAAAACAGTCTGGCCATGCCCTGTCCTTTTGGGCAGCTGAACTGAAACAGAAGGGAAGCTCAGCAGACATAGTTGTTTCAGCTTGCAAGCCATCCCCCATGCTAAAGCTGAACTCCATCTTTTTGCAAAGACATTCATTCAGAGCTTTTATACTCCTGTCATTATCACCTCTTCCCATAAGTGTTTTGAATAAAGCTAGAAGAAAACACTTTGAGTTTCTGCAGTGGTAGTTTCACTATTAAAGAAGAAAAAAAGTCATCTGAAAATCCCAACCTCCCAGTAAGAGCCTGCAAGTATAACAGTATCACATCCACCATTTTATCCTGAGAGTTGAAGTACTACAAGTAGTAGCTGCTCAGGAAGAAAAGAAATAATATTTTTTCCACAGCCAGGTGCACATCTTACCTACAACTCATTCCCAGCTTTACTATAATCATACAAGTTTTTCTCTCAAATAAAAGCAAGACACAACAAACCCCATGAAATTTCATTTCATTTTAGCAGCTTTACCAGGAAGAATTTCTCTTGACTAGCAAGGACAGGTGTATCTTCCACTTCAAAAACAGTTTGGTTCTGCCAGAAGACGGACCATACACACCTGGAACATGTTTAATTTTCATAAGAGCTGTGTTCTATAAATATTTTTAAAGAAGATTATATGTGTCTAAGCAGATTTTTGCAATTCACCTCATGAGGAATCTGCACAGTTCAGTATAAATTCTCAATCCACTTCACAACTGGTCAGAAGGGAGCTGATATTATTCAAACACAAAGAAATGGACATTTCTTAACATCTTTTCAATGACCAGGAAATTTAAAACACCTCTTGCAACACAGAGTATCAGTTATTATTAGGTACTGTTTTCTTACTTTATTCTTCTGCTTTTATTAACATATAATGCTTTTGCAGTACATCCAAAGATATGTGACCTGGAACATTTCCTCCATTTTTGATCAGCTTTCAGTATTTCACCCTCGAGTCCTTTTTTTTTTTCCACAGGCTGAGGCCAAGGTGTAAACCTTGAGCTAACCCTGCAACACATTTTTTATATATGCAATTTGCTGTACATTCTTTCCATTATGCTTGAATCAAAACTCTATAGCACATAACATTAGCTGATTACTGTAATTAATTTAGAGTAATCCATCATCTTACTAGGCAGTGCTGGAGAAAGAGGAGTTGCTTAACTAAGGTTTGTTTGTTTTTGTTTTTGTTTTTGTTTTAATTTACAGTGTGATAGGAAAGACTAGAGCTTGCATTCAGTTACAATTCCTAAAGTTCACTTGGAGTTTTAAAGATTTGTATTCCCCCTTTTTTTTACCCTCAGATTCCTTTTCACTTCTAGAAAATACTAAGAGAACTTAAGAAAACTTCTTCCTCATTTAAATGTCGTGACCATAAATGTGACAGAAGTGGATACGTAAGGCTTTTGTCATCTAGTCCAACCCTCAGCATAAAGAGTGATAAATCCTAAAACAGACAGACTGTATAGAAAACTTTATTATATACATTACATGGATTTATCTTCTTGGACTTTGAAATTTTTCTTATTATGTGCAAAGCACACTTAGGCAATTGTTACGACCTTAAGAGTTCTTGTCTCCTTGTTTCTAAAGATTGCACGTATTTTAATTAATGGCAGTAATATTTGTTTTTAATAAACCATTTCCCCCTTCACCTTCCACTGGGTCAGATTATCACTTCCTCTAATTAAAAAAAGTCCAAGAAGGAAATTCTGGGAGATGAACTCTCCATGTGGAAAAGAAGATCTACTTATTCTAGATCCCTATGGGATAAGGTGGAAGAAATTCAATTGGAAGAAAAGGCCGTTTCAAAGAATACAAGGTCCTGGTTTGCTTCCTCTAGCCATAGAGCCCTAAACCACATCTTTAGGAAATTGCTTCCATGGTGCCCACGACAGTCACCAAAAATGAAAAGAGTCAGAGACGGGAGCTGTTGTCTCCTTTCCAAGCATGAAGGAAGATCTGTGTACCAAAAGTAAATAGTCCAAGGAAACTACCTAAGCTCTCACCACTACTGCAGTCACCACCTCACATCACACTGGGAACTGACCTGGTGCCCCTGAGCTAAAAACACAACCCTACAGCTGGACCTACAAAAGTTCTGCTCTCAAGGGCTGTAACAGACTTGCATCCTTGGAGGTCAGGCACAGAGGGAAGCATGCTAAGACACCCTGGTCACAAGGTTATATTATCATTAAAAATAGTGAGATATTACTAATACAGTTTCCCTGGGTTAAATAAATTCTGTTTTCCTCGCCTGATTCAAACTATATAAATGCAAAGTTTCCAACTGCTAAACAAAGGCAGTTTCTCAATAATTTGAAATTATTCAGACCATCTACGTAACAGCAGGATACATGAATAATTAAATGCTCTGTAAGGTTTTATTTCAGAATGGAAATAAGGAATTCCATTTCCAAGGATACATAGAGCTTTCTTTTCCAGCTGAAAAACTGGCTCCAGCCACAATTGAAATAAACATTTTGATAACATGATTTCAGTAAAGAGAAGAAGGGGAAAGGAGGTAGAGAAGCCTTGAGAAAAGACCCATTTGTAAAACAAAGCAAATCTGCTGCAACTGAAATCCCCTTTTATTTCCTGTACAGGTGCCAGGTCTTGAACAGACACCCAATTTATTACCTTGTCAGCTGACTTATTAGGGTTGACACAAATCGAGCTGAAATATGCCTGACACACTGCAGTCAAGGCTTTTTTCACGCTTTAGCACAAAGCCAAACTTTCCACAAGGTGGAGGGAAAGGGAGAGGGAGCTGTGGGAGTTCTATTCCCTGTTTTCTATCATCAAGATGAATATGATCTCCTCTCCCATTCTTAATATGCAAAACCAGTCATGAAATAACCCAAGGCTAAAAAATAATTCACCAAAATGATACAGCTGGGAAATTATTATCAGGTTCTGGAAAACCTTGATTACAGGAAATAGCACCTACATTTTGAGAAAATGTTCCCACCAGACACAAAAGCTGAATCAAAGCCTCTCCTCTCCTTTAGTATGGCTTTCTTCTCCAGCATTTTAGCCTAAACAATACAAACCTACAGTTTTCCTCAAGGAACAAAAGAAAATATCAAATTCAAAATTAAGTAAAAGGGAGGTGACTCAGGTATTCCTACTAGCTGTATTGCACACAGTATTGCACAATATTTTGCCTGACAGAGCTGCCCTTTTATTTACCAAACCTATTGCTGTTACACTTTACTTGTTATCCTCTAATTTATGACACTAATATTAATTTACAGTAGTGGGTGGAATAAAATGTGAAACAACAGGTGTTGGAAGAAAAATAGCAATAGTGTTACACTTTTTTATTATTAATTTCTAGTCTTGCTACATAATTTAAGTCACTTGTTTATCTTTGCTCATAAATGAGTAATTTTTAGTTGTATCAGTTAAAAATACAACAGAGATATTTTCATGAGAAGTTCCACTGCCTTCAGTGATCCACAGTAGTAACTCATAATACCCTAAGATTATGCAAGGTCATCAGATACTTTTTTTAATTACATGGTATCTTTAAAAGACTAAAAAGTCTAGTTTAAAACCTTCAGTAACATTGAGCTTCTGGCATTGTTACTTATTCCTCTTCTTTTGTAAGAATGGAAGTTGCATTTTTTATACTTATTTATACCTGCCCAGAACTGGGGACAATAAATTCTATTCCAGTATCTTCCAGATACACCAGACTGGAATATTCTACAGTGTCATCTCCTACAATGCTCCTTATTTTTCAATATTTGTACAAATACCATGAGATTAATACAAATACTTGACTAGGACATTTTACCAATTGAGGGTCTGATTTTGATCTGTCCTACCTGGTTGTTGCACTGAAATGAGCAAATTTGCATTATAGTTTAAGTTAGGTTGGGAACAAGCCTACAATATTCTCAAAGGTCACATATAAACAAGTAAGGAAAAAGGGTATTCTATTCAACTCACATTGTTTTAGATAGATTCAGAAAACCAAAGGAACTAGTGAGAGTTCCTATGGTCTAAAAAATACAGTGAAATAGCTTCAGTGAAACATCATAGCACATCAAATGATGAAATAAGAAAAAATATTTACATGAGAATTTATGTTGAACTCCTTTGGTCATACTTCTGAATGTTTTAAAAGATAGTTTGTTTTTGTCCATGATACACAGTGGTGAAAGTCTATTCTTTTCAGATCTGTAACATTGGTTTACAGAATCATTAAGAGACTTTTTTTTCCAATTTTCCTAGCTTCCTAAGTGTTAACCCGAGAAACTAGATTGGCCAGCTCTAAAAATGCTACCCCCGTGCTCCATCTAGTGGAGTTCTGACTTAAGATTTATTCATTGTTTAGCAGAGATGTCCTTCAGTCAGAAGGGTACTCTATACAGAAGCCTTTTCTTAGAGTTTTTTAAAAATGTGTGAAAAATGACACAATTAGCTTACAGAAAATACAAAAACATGGAATAAAAAATCTGCACAACATTTAATGGAATTGAGAAATCAGTATATTTTGTGAGCTACGGATACTACTGAACTAAATACCATATTTTCAATAAGGGTTAATTCAGTTCACAGCATGTACTTTCACAAAAGAGCATAAGTTTATTTGCTTCTCTTTGTTTCTAAAGATATGGCAGGTGTAAAGCTGCATTCCGACATTAAGAATGGCAGTCACCAAGCCACTTACTGGCCCCACCATACAGAAAAAGACCATGATAAAATACTAAGGAAGTAGAAAAAAAATATGCATTCTCTGTAAGATGTTACAACCTAAAAGAGTAACTGGATCCCTAACCAGTTTGTGTGAAATACAGCAATCTGTAGAACATTATGGTAGACAGGCACTGCCAGTAGTTTCAGTAATTAGTTTGAGAATATTCAAGCTCTCCCAAATCCTTCCTTGTAATGCATGGTAGCCTATATGTCATTTCATTAGAAACTCCAGAGATTCAAATTCTGGCTCAGATCTTTCCTTAGTCATCACTAAGAAGTAGAACTGTCTCGGTGTTCTGCCAGCAGCCATGCCCATATGTGCTCTCCAGCCTGATTCAAACAAATGGAACCAGAGTACCAAAATTCTACAGTTGAAACCTCTGAAGATAAGGCTGCTGATATGCCTGGGAAGGTTAAGATGGTAAAAAGGGATTAGGGAGGTAGTGATGAGCATGAGAGGGCAGGCAGGAAGCACTAGCATCTTTACTGGGCACAGCTGGAATTGCACTTACTGGAGGACACGGCAAGATTTACACCAAAATTATAAAATGTTGTTAAAGTGATAGAGTAAGAACATAATCCACACAGGAGTAACTAATTTACTAATTTAGTCCCAATGGGTTCATCAGTGCAAGCCAGGTTTAAAAAAACCCCACAAACTAATTAGATTAAATAAAAAACATTCAGCTAAGACAGTTACTATCATGAGTTTAATTGAATTGATTTTGAAAATTCCCCTTCCAGAGTCAGGTTTGCCCGCTGAAAATCCTATCAGATCTTGCTGCACAGCACTACCCCCTTACTGAAATTGTTTATCTTACTCTGACTGTTTTACCTGCAGAAGATTAGTGAGTTAATTCAAAACCTGTTCCTTTGACAGAGCTATGAGGGCTGTGACCTTTGGCAAAATGTGGCAACAATCAACAGTGTGAAGATTGGAGAGTGAAGCCAGGAGGGTGCTCTTGTGAAATACGTTAACTACCTTGGGCTACTTGGAGAGTGGGAGGAATAGGTAGATTCTGTCTCTTCAGGCCTGTTGTTTATTAAAAATTCTATTTTTTTGGACATATCTAGCCTTAAACTGCCATAACTAGCTGCTGCAGCTATGATCAGGACTGCAGGTTGTGTAGAGACTGAACTTAAATCCTGACAACTCTTGGCTGCCCCTTTTCCACTCCCAGACAATTTTCTTGTCCCTCTGCCTAAAGCAAATACCTTTTTGCTCACAGAGTGAACTAAAATAACTCCACTTGGGATCAGATGAGCACCTGAACCAACACAAGAGAGGACTATGTAAGTGAGTACAAGAAAAAGAGAAGTGCAGTAGCCAGAAGTTCACTTGGTTTAAGGGCATGGCATGGCACAGCAGCTCCACTTCCCATTTAACCAGGTTAAGTGACTACCTTTCCAGTTTGGCCCCAGCTGCTCATCACTGCCCTAAGTGTGGTGGTTACCAGCCCTCAGATCTGCCACCATAATTGCATTCATAGCTGCTCCCTGACCTGGCTCTGTCAAAATGAATGCAGCTGAGCTTAAACACCTCTTTTATAGTTCTTGGGGGGGCTTTTGTTTCTGCTTTTAGCAAGATCACTTTGTCAGGACCAGGTTAGGGAGCAATTAAATGTGCAGTTATGTTGGCAGATCTGAGGGGGCAGCTGGACCAGAAGCAACGCATCTGACCATGCACTAAACAAACATCTGTCCGAAGTCTTAGTCAAACAGATGTGGAGAAAAAAAATGTACCTAATAAGTCTTGAAGTGAAAATATAATTTAAGAGAAACTGCATGTATCCAATTTTATTCTAAGAAATGCAATCAGTAATTGAGGAGATTATAATTTTTTATAGTAACATATATCTAATAGATACTTCAGGAAACCAGTACATTTTTCAAATGGTTAAATCCATGCTGGCATTTTTTTTCTGTTCTGTCAAGACACTCCTAGCTCTACAAAATTGCAAATAACTTGCACCAAGTTGAAGCCAGTGTATTCTAATCAGCTCGGCATTCTGTTACTCTTAAAAATGGGAAACTTTTGGTTTCTGATTGCAATTTTATATATGTTATAGAGCAGATAACTCAGTAATGCTACAAAAGTATTGTATGTTCCTTGTTCTGTAACCCTGGCTGCACTTTTCCAATCCCACTTCTTGTTCTAGCACAAGATTGTACACAGACAAAGTAAGAATTGATGCAGATTAATGTGATGGGGAGGTGCTGGACCTGCTTCCCAAGCCACTTCACCACAGGGCAACACAAACACTGACTCTGGCCAAAGAGGAGTGAAGGTACAGAGGGAGGAACATGAAACCAGAAGTATCAGTCAAAGATGCTTCATTTGGGAGCACTGCTGCTCTAAAATGTACATGAAACTGCCTCTTCAATCCAGCTTCTGAAAAAAGATTATTTAAAATCCAGATGATGGACAAAACTGAATACACTGGTCTACAGCAGAAACAGGATTTGTACTCCTTTGATTTAATTACTGCTGATGTGTAGAAATCTTAATATACTTAATAGCATGAACTAAACAAAAAGTATTTACTCATTCCATTCTCATGTTCAATAATTCAGAGAACCCTAACTTTCTCTGATTCAAAAATCAAGGTAAATAATGTATACAGATTGCAATATTCTCCTTAGAAATTAAGAAGTTCATTGCAGACTTGACTGATCAAACTGTGTCAGACATTATATACCTACACACTCACACTGTACGACTATGTTGCAGAGCAGAACACTAAAAACTGGCAATTGAGCATGACCATAAAGAACATAGTTTGAAAACATACCTACCTCAGTTATCCCCCAAACACTTTTTGATTTATGTTCTGCTGCTTTAAAAGAAGAAATGGGTCAATGTGAAATAATGCACATACTTGTAAAATGGATATTCATACCCAAAATAAACTTTCTCTTGGGAGAATATTTTTAAAGCAGCATTTAAAGTATCTTGGCAACTGTTAGCTAGAAAAATTATTTATTTATTTAGACTAAAAGTTCTTAGAATTTTTTTTACCAATATTTAGGATGCTGGGAGTAAACCTAGTAATACAAGTTTCTCCCAAACTAATTTTCACTCCATACACCATTTAGTATTTACACATGCAGAGGAATGCATAGTATGCATTAATGCAGAGAAAACTATATTTAAGAAATGTATGGGCTACTTTACAAGATATAGTATGTATGCACAAACCATTCAACTTACTTCATGTTGAGTCTAATAAGCCTGAAAACAAACATTGCCATGTCTGATTAGGCTTTTCCTCCTGCACCTACATTTTTACCATTTGGCATAGAAGTATCAACAATTTATGATTTGCACTTTCTCAACAGAAATTTGAAGTATGAAACTCTAAATAAATACTGTTTGCACTCAAGACACACAATAGTTCTGTTATACAGACTGTGAAATGGAAAAAATACTTATAGGCTGAATATGGTTAGTGACTCCTAATTTTTTCATTAAATGTAAAGACCTCTTTGCAATGACACATTTGAAGCTTCATTTTAACTAATAGACTGAAGCCACCATTTTAGACCCAACCACAGATTTTTTTAAGGAAGTGGCAAACCATTGCTGCTAGTTGAGAAAATGAAAATTAGTCCCTGGGAGAGGATACAATCAATGGTGTGTTAATCTAACCTTCAGCTGTTAATGATTTGCACTACTATTTCCCCTGATGCTGCGGGTTCTGCTGAAATATTGTTTTAGCAGTTTCTGTCAACTTTCCCTACCTTTTTCTTTCTGAAAGGGAAAGACTGAAGTGAAAGTCTTAGTAACAGATTTTTGCCTGTGCTATTTTTTCCCCTTTTTTTTGTCTGACCCAGTTCTTTCACACAATGGAAGCACAAGACAGAAGGGTGAAGTGTTCTGTTTTTTTCAGTTAGAGCCCTTTTAGCCAGTCTGTTATTCACAACTCCTCTACTTACAAAAGAGGTTTTACACTAAGCAGTCACTATTAGAATTGCAATAGTAACGTGAGATTAAATAATTTAGGAAATCTGTATTTTGCCTGCCTCTTTCACATTCAGCCAAAAAGCTGAAAGTGTTACAGGACTCTTCTTTGGAAAGATCTGCTGAGGAGGGTCTGGTATTTCCAGTCTTGAGAGCTGTGCAAGCAACCTGCAAGAGACTTCTTGTGCTGGGGTAACAATCAATAGGTGTACCGATCTTGGAGATTTGCCTGACTCTGCAAACTTTTGAGTCCTTAAGGATCATTTGGTTCACTCAATTCAAACAATCTTGCAAAAGCAAACTGCATAGCCAGCAACCCAAATTCTGCAGCAAAGGACTGAGTGCCAAAATAATAAAAGTACTCAGCACCTTGCAAAGCTGCATTCCACACACACAACACTAGTTTTCTTAGCAAGCATTTCTTCCAGGAATGAGTGTATCTCAAGTGTTTCAGTATTCTTAAAATAAAGCCAAAAGAACTTGCAAAACCATTCAAACCTATTTTACGTGTATCTCAGGTCCTTTTTTTAACTTAATCCGTTCTGAATATTTCAGATGAATAAAAGTAAATATTCATCATGGTAAGCCTGTCAAGTTTAAAAGATTGGGGTTAAGCTGAAGAAGCAACATTTGATCTATTTCAATATTAGCTTTGTGCAGACTACAGTAACCCATTATCAAGGTTGTGTGTTACTGCACACAAATCTAACCTGTTGATAAATATTTAATTATATTATAAACATATTGAAAAGCCAAATGTTGCTCCTCCAAGATCATGCTCACAAGTCATTAAAAATGGTTTTAATATAGGTAGAATACTAGCTGAAAAAATAACTTCACAAAATTCTCAAATAACTTATACATAACTTAGTTTGAAGACCTCAACTTTATGGTTGAGTATTTCTCATATTGCAAGCTAACACCTCTCATATTCAGATACTTGAAGAGTTTTGGAGTCTTTAAAAGGTATATCAGGTATATCTTTAAATAATCTATCTATTAACATAATCTATCAGAAATTGTCTTTGTACCTAATGGACCTTGTCAAAGATTGTATTGATTAGAAAACTTTAAAAAATCAACTAAATGGCAAATGATCAATAGATTACAAAGAGCGTGATTTACACATTTCACAAAATGAGTTCTACTAGCGAGAAGGGATAAATTTTTGTTGTTGTTGCTATGTTCTTTTAATGTATTTGATCGAGAATCTGAATTGAAAGAAAAGATTCCCAGTAAATTTTGCAGTGACATAAACCAGAGATCTCTGGGTAACAAAGACAACTTTTCATGGATTCAGGCTACCTCAGGAGGAGCAAATGTACAATCCATGTATTTCTATGTGGCCAAATATAAGAACATATTGCCTATGTATGAGGAATGTAAGCCACAGAATCCAAAAAAGTATTCAGGGATGAAAGACAGCTCAAAGGATCTGGGATATATAAAGGGAGGAACAACAAGTAGAAATAGAGAACAAATGACTTCATTATTTGGCACTGATGTAGTAATTTCTGAAATGTGGAGTGCACTTGAGACATCAACACTAAGAAGGCTGAAAAACTGCAGAGGATTCTGAAAAAGAACTGAGGAAATAATTGAAAGACTTGCAAATATACCATATAGTCAAACTCAAATTAAAAAAAAAAACAAAACAACTTTTCTTCTTATAATGAACAGATTATATACAATTTGATTGTCATCTGAAAATTCATACGTGGGGAACAGACATGTAACCCCATTTGTAAAGAAATGATGCAATAAAATCTATCATCTGGAAGCTCATATCATGCAAAGGCATATCTAAAACATATTACTTGCAAGTAAGTAAGACTTCTGGAAAACACTTAGATCAATTTATATAAAGAATTGGCTGAATTTTTTCACTGGGATTCACAGTTAATCCACAGTGGCTATTTCTTTAAAATACAACTCTGCTCACCAAACTAATTCAGGTAAATCTTATGGCCTTTACATTGGAGAGTGAATCATATGAACATGTTTGCAACAATTCTTTCAGGAGTAAAAATCCATTGAAGTCAAACATAAGATTATGACTGTGTTCAAAGCACTTTGGATTACATGCATATTCACAGTTCTATTGATCTGGTTATATGCACACGGTTTCATTTTTAAAGGTTAACAAAAATAATAGACTTGGTTTGTTGGCTTTGTTATCTTCTTTCTGTATTTTAGTGAAAGAAAGCCCAGATTCTAAAATCTAGTCTAACATAAGATATAGTCAGGTGAAAAGTCCCAGAAACAGCAAAAGGTGACAGCAAGGTCCAATACAGATTAATATAATTGATGATAAATTGCTAATGTGGAGCTGGACAACACCCTGTAAGAAACATATTTAGCCTTACAGATCAGAAAGATTTTATACATGTCTCTAAAATTTAATTGCATAAAGAAAGGTCCAGACACCTTGTTTAATCATTTTGGATTAGCAGGAACGACTTCAATACATAATTCTATTTTCTTCATTCTTAGTGATTAAAACCCAAACAATCCGAAGATTGTTTTCAATACTCACTCTGGTAGTCGGGACAGGATACCTAAGGAAAGAGAACTTATGCCATCATTGATCCGACCCGGCAGCTTACGCTTCTGAATCCAGCTGACAGCAAACTCCAGCCCAATAAAAGTAATGAAGAATGGGATACTCTAAAAGTAGTTAAAAAAAAAAATCACAACAAATTAAAATTAGATACACTTTTCCTAATAGCATTTTATGTAGTGAGGTGCTTCTCAGATTGGCTGGCACTTTAGTAGCTACTCCTGTAATAAAGCTCCACATGGGTCTTACAAATAAGAACAATGAAGGCTATCATTTAATACACAACACCAGCATAAATCTATTGCAGTAACCTCCTCCCACAATGTTTTCTTTTTTATGTTCTGCACATAAACATTATCAGAACAAAACACAAAAGTCTTTCCAAACTTATATTTCTCATATTTAAAATCAGTGAGAACACCAATATTTGTGGATTCCTCCAACCACAAAGTAGAACAGAATCTGGTTTGGATTTGATATTTTATGAAGATTTTTGAGTATTTTCAGTCACTGAATTTGGCATCCAACATTATTATCTGAAAGACACAGTAAAGTGAGTCTGTTTCTACTTGGCATTTCTATTGCCATGCTTTTCACTGCAGACAACAGCTCTGCTGTATGTGCAATCATCAGTGAACCCAGTAACTATGCAAACCATTCCAGTTTGGGCCATACACCATGTTCTCTTCCCAGACAGAGTGAAAATAATACAACGTTGTCCTTTTCCTTTGGGATTGTACTGACTGCAAAATAGTTCTCTGCCTCTCTGCAGTAAAGTATAATGATGACCAAGACACAAACATTTCTCACTCACAGCACTACTTTAGTCTAGGATTCAGTTCTCACTGTCCATCTTCTACCCTAGATCAACTGGCAAGCTGAAAACACATGGCAACAGCACCCATTAGTGAAAAGTGTGGCTGTAACTGGTGGTAGAACTGGTAACATTTTAGTGACATCATTTTCCATCATCAAAGACTGTCAGACCTGTTTTCCACTTTTTATCATCTCAGGCAACAAGAAAAAGGCTTGAGTAACAGTAAGTGGGGGTTTTTTGTTGTTTTTTTTTTTTTTGTTTTGTTTTTTACTGACACTGGAGTCCTAACAGTCCTTGCCCTTCGCCTGCAAAAGGAATTAGGCAGTGGCAACATTTTAGCCATCACCACCAAAATCTAGGCCTGTGGCAAGGAAAATGGGAAGGAGTTACCAGATCTCTGTGCATGCTTCCCTTGCTCTGTAGAAAACTTTTAGGTGACCTTTGAGACATTTAGACAACTGCTTTTTGGTTATATTAAGGCATAAAATTCCCACCAGAGCAAGAGAAATGCAAGAGCAGCCCTGCAGCACTCTGGGAGGCACCACACTGCCATACTTGCCCTGTAAGTTTTCTTCTGCTTCTGCTCCCTTCAATGACCTGCAAACACCTACAGCTTCCCTGCCTGGAACTCTCCAAACTGCACTGCCGAAGAGAGGCTGCTCCTGCCCATACATTTTAATAGAAGCATGTTGTCTCTGCAAATGCCATTGCATTTTGGAGGGTGCTCATTTTTGTTGCCAAGTGACATATGATCTGGAATTTCTACAAGGCTGGGACACTAAAGAGACTAAGACAGATATAGACCAGATTGCTCAGTCAAAGAAGAATTGGATGATTCAAACCATGCAAACAGAAAGAGATTTATAGTGTCTAGAAAATGTGAAAGTTCATAAACTTCAGCAGCACAGGGTTAGGTTACAATAACAGATGAACAGAGATTAATATCAACATGACTCTTTTTAATTTAGGTGCCTAGATTTCTCTGTAACAGCATTTTAGGCATCTAAAAGTCTGTTTGTGATAGGCACCGTTTGATGATATAAAAAACTAGAAAGCAAGGGAAGACCTGTGCATAAGGCCTAAACAACACCCAGGAAAACCAATGTGGTAAATCTTTCAATATTTGGAATAAATAAGAAATAATATAATAATAAAATATATTATAAAAGAGAAGAATAGAAGAATAAGGAAACTCTAAAACCTGCCATTTGAAATCCATGAAACATTCTGGGAAAATATAAATACTACTTGTTTTGCTCTCTATAGCTTCATTTCTAAGTAGACAAGACTTTTAATGTACTGTTCCTAATTGATATAATCAAATAACAGATTCCTAACTAAGCAAACAAGGGTTGATGATCACATCTGTACACTCCAGCAGAGAAAAGAGAGGTGTAATAAGAAAAACTACAAAACACTTAATGACAATATTAAGAGGCAGTTCTAGCACAGACTACAAGCAGCTTTAAGGTATGGAACAGCAGAAGCTGCAGAGCAAATTTGAACGGGCTCAGAACAGAGGAAGCGAGGTGCTTTATTCATGAAATAAAAACAGTTAATAGGAAATGTACATTGTCAGTATTCCATGTGATGATTCATTTTACCTAGCAACCTCTGAAACAGTTGAAATACTTGACTTTATATTAATGTACACTATCATAACTTCTGTCTTATTGACTTCATTAAATATTTTCCTCCCTCTGTGAAGCTGTGAAACAGCCAAGCACTTGGCACCACTTTCTGACTCACAAATGGGGAGTGTCATATATAACAAGGAGGATAAAGAAACACTCAGACATCCTTAACCTCATTCTCATCAAGGAGATTATAAAAGGAAAGATTTAAGGGATACCCCTTACTAAGAAATTACTACATCGCTCTCACACACCTACATTAAGCTTAGTCCAAGGCAGATCAATGGGACCAATTACATCAAGGGTAATATATATTTTTTATGTTACTATGACAGCTATTGTCATGGAGAATGAAAAGGCATTCCCCGACCCAAACAACCCTCAGTGTAAGGATGGGATGTAATGCAACAGAAGAAGAATGCAAATAATTCAGGAAAAAAGGAGCCAGTAAGAGAAAAAATAGTCTCACTAGCCTAACCAGTATTTTTTTCCCTGTTTTCTTTTTTAATTTAATTTAAAAGGACAAGGAAGACATTTAAGGAACCCATTGAGGATGGCCATCCCTACAACTGTTTTCAACAGTTGTCTCTATAAACAAAATGGAACAAAGTTAAGAAATAGCCACTGTTGGCATCACAGGTCAGAGACATAAGACAGATCCTTTTTGTATCTTCTGATCCATAAATATTTTACTCTCTGTTTCCAGGTTTTTTTCTCTTCTACCCAACAGCAGAAATACTCAAGGGAGATTTACACCAGCTTGTGGTTTATCTGAATAACTGATCCATAACTTGAAAGCCTTACTCTGAGTACTGTGCAAGACAGTTCCATTTTAAGCAACCAACTCTACAGAATGAAAAGGACCATTTAAAATCAGTTTCCACTTTATACTGCTGCAAAGAATAATATTCTAGGTTGAAATTCAGCATATATTTATAGTTTAATTGCAATTCTTGAAACTGTTTTTGTTTTTTTAAAGTCCCAGATTCTTATAACGTAAGAATCCCAACTGTCAAGTAAAACTAAATATGAAGGTTCTGTGCCTCATTATTTAGAAGCAAACCCTAAAATGTGAATTGAGTTTAAATGTGAACTTATTCTTTAGGCTCTCAAGAGAGTAAATCAAAAAGGAAAACAGTGATTATTAAAGCTTCCATTTTGGGGTTGTCAGCAGAAGGACCCTCTTCTGAAGTCTGACTCATGGAAGTCTTTACTGAACAAAAGTGATAATTTCAGACCATACCAAGGCACAGAGTGAATTTATGATTCATAAAAATTATGTCTGGCGAACAAAAAGGAACCATTCCACCTGCCTATCTGTAGATTGGGAGAGAATTAAAAAACAAAAAACAAAAAACAAACAAAACCCACAAAAACAACACAAAACAACCAACAGAGCATGCAGAGCCTAATCTTACACCTGTAGGAAAGAGGATGCTCTTAAAAGGAATGGGAAAGCATCAGTATAGATTTTAAAAATCAGGGTGTCTTGTCCTGGAGAAAGAAAATTTACATACATCCCAGAAATACGGAAAAATCAAGGGATTTGAATTCTACGGGACAAAAAGTCTTATAAAAAATAAACTCTATTATGATTATCTAAGATTCACATCTCTTTTCCCAGAATTTTGGAGATTTATTGAAAGAGTGACTTTTCCCTGGGCACTGCTGCAGAGCTCTGCTACTTGTCACTGGTAACAGCTGATCAGCTCATGCTTTAAACAGGACTTAAGGCCTTTACTACAGCTCTGCCAACATACAGAGCAACAGTGCAAGGACCATTGCTTCTGGAATGGAAGCAATATAACCAGATACAGAATGTACACTGCACAAGATAAGCCAACCATTCAGCTCTCAGAATCAGAGCTGCTTCACCCACTGCTGTCATCTCCTACCCAGATGTAACAGCACAGGTGACTCTAGCTCAAAGGTGCCACTCCTGTGAAATGCCTATATTTTGTAAGCCAACCAGCTCCATTCTGCAGATCGCTAAGCCCATGAATATTTGGGTGAATTAGGAGGTTCTGCCACCTGTCGAATGTTGGAAGGTGCATATCCCCACAGCTGTAGCCATATCATCTAAGGTTCTAGAAATACTTTTATCCATCTGATATCCAAGAGATCACAGATCTGAGATGCAAAGTCCACTACAGTGTCTCAGAAAAAAAATAAAATAATAATAATAATAATAAATCCCACACTATTTAGGAGACTCTAATGTAATTAGTACCTTTTTTTACACACACATTATCATTATTGTCTTTTAGAGTGAATTTTTTGAGCTGAGGCCTTCATTTGTTACCAGCTCTACACTAGAAGTTTTTTTGTTCTGTGTTGAGTTGAGCTCAGATACCCACTTCCTTACCAACCGCAGGAGTCAGCACTCCAAGACCTCCTTGAATGGCTCATCAAGGCACTATTAAATCTACTGCTGATGAATCCAATGGATATACTGCTCATGTAATTGTCCCCTAAACAGTCAAGAATAGCAGCTGGAGAGGGACTGTAGATAGTTGACATCTGCCCATAAACATGGCCAGAAGAGGAGAGACGAACTCTGCCTAAGCTCAGACCAAAGCTGAAGAGCTAAAACATTTATGCCACTAAAATACTTTTATATGCCCATCTAGACAGGGATCAAAAGATCTGTTCTAGCAACAAATGCATTGTCAGGAGGGAAATCTAGCACAGCTAACCTAAAATAGGAATTTAAGCCAAGTATAACTGTAATGGGAAACCTTTTTAAGTGTTGTTTCTTTTGTGACAAATATTCCTTTACAAACTCATCATAATACTGCTCTACAAGAGCAGAAGCCTGCTGGCAGTTTCATAATTCAAAGTATTAAGAATCCTTTCACAGACTTACAATTCTGTGCCTAGTAAAAGAAATTCCAGGTTTCGCTAATGTCTGACATGAATATTGCACATGGAAGAAAAGAGCCCAAGGATGTTAAGGTATGCTGGAGACAAGAAAGTGAATGATATTCCGTTGGAAATGTGGGAATAGTAAAAGGGACTGAGACAGTAGAGAGAGCTGGAGGGAGAGATCAGCTGACTAGGCAAAACTACTGATCTTCCTTGATCATGTCGCTACAGATTAGTTGCAAAACACCTCTGAGGACAGCAGTTCATTGACCAGACACTGCACACACAGGCTGGGCTTGCAGCAGCTTTCTGCTTATCTTATGCAAAAGTACAACCTTTGCTGATAACATCCCTCAGCAAGGGATTGCTGCATACTACAGTTCCCAGAAAGCTGCAGACAGTGCTGCACTGCTCTGCACAGCCCACGACACCCCCACTGCAGTCTGCCAGCAGCTGCTGCACAGCAGTCCAAGGTATACCTGGTAGAAGAGCTAGTCAGAACTATCAAGACCCATCTAAAAAGTGCAGCTCTTTACTGAAGCTGGGCTGAATTTACTTTGACAAGGGCAAAATAGTGTTTATATGCTATCTCTGTGAACAGCTGACATGGACCTGTGTTCAGAAGGAGCTGACAATCAAGATATGTGCAATAGGTAGGACAGAAGGGAGCAAAGGTATCTTCTTGGAAGTGAATAAACTGGCAGGGTGAGAGGGGAGGGAAGGATATGCTGCTGCCTGCTGACAAGGGAGTTCTCACCCTTGACCTCTGTACTCTTGCCTTGGATATTTAGGACATAGCACTGTCTCAACACAAATATTTGTTCTAAATTCTCTTAAACAATCTTTATTTTTTATTTTAATTAGAAACCTTTTATTTTTCTGTCTTTGACTGAGCTTGACTTAAGGGCACAGAGAGACCTGACTTTTTGCTTGCTTTAAGAACCGTAACAGCCAAACAAAGTTTCATATTTTCTTGATTCCTCAGCTCAGTTTCTGTCACTGTTCATCTTATTCCGTGCTGCTGGGTAATGTTAGCACCAACCCTCAGATACTTAACGTGTTTCTCTGAAAACTCCAGCTCTTGGTACCAGGAGAAATCATCATTTAAATACAGGGCACAGATAGAAAACAGAGGCATTGGCAGCTTACAGGCAGAAAGCCCATGAGAGAAAGACGGTTTTATCTTGATTTAGGAGCCCTTTCGCGGACAAGGTTTTTGTGAGGCGCCTGTGGCTTTCAGAAGCAGGCGCAGGTGGGCGAACGGGAGGGATGCAGCCAGGGTGGGAAAGGAAGGGATCTCACCTTCTCTACGTAGTCGGGCACCTCCTCCACCGTGCGGAAGGAGCTCTCTCCAGGCGGCAGCGCGTAGAAGAGGGCGCGGAGCTGCTGGCCCGGCGCGGTGCCCCGCGGGCCGCCCGCCTCAGCGCCCATGGCCCGGCCGCGCCGCCGCCGCCGCGCTGCGCTCCCCGCGACGGCGCGCCCCGCCCGCCCCCGCACCGCCCCGCCGCGGTACCCCATGGGCCCAGGGCTTAAGGGCTTCCTTGGAGAAAGCTGCGAGCCTCCTGCATAGTGCTGGTTTGGGGGTTTGCTTGGGTTTGGGCTCTCTTTTCTTGTGTGTGTCATCAGTGCCTGGCCCGCTTCTGGGAGAAAGCTCTCGCACACCCCAGCTCCCTTCTCACCCTCAAAAATCTCAGAACCTCAAAAATCCGCAGAGCTCGAGTTACTCTTTCTCAATTTTAGACGGATTTCCACGCAAAAATAGAAATTATTGCTCAGGTTTGGACTTCCATAAAAATAAAATGGTTTTGAGAAATAAACCGAGGTGTGCTTGTTGTTCAGCTGTATGTGTTAGTCCAGCATTCTTCCCATTAAAAGTTTTTATTTTTTAATAGGGCTTATCATGGCTCCATTTTATATACCTTCAGTTAACATCACTGCATTGAAGGTAGCCTCTGGAAGCCATCTATTGTGCTTTCAGTTATGAAGGAATGAAAACTAGGGAAATAGAAATGGTGAAAAGAGTTATATGCTAGATCCTTGTACAAGATAACTTTTAGAAAGGCTAGTAAGGACAGGTTTTGTGCATCCAAGACCTTCAGTCTGAAACTCAGGAGCATGTCAAATGTTTGTCAGTCACGCTTGATATTTGATGTTGTTACAAATAATAAGATTTCTGATGTAATAGATTAGCCAGAAATAAAATAACATAATGTCTCAAAAATCCCTTCTTCTCAAATGTGCAGTTCCACTAACAGTCTTTGCAGAAGAAATGGGCAGCAAATCCTGCTGTAAAAAGATTTTACCGCAATTTAAATTCTGACAGTTGTTAAATTTTTTTTTTAACTTTGCATCAGCCTTTAGTTTTGGAAAGGAACTATGCCCAGTAATTTCAGCTGAAGTTTCTGTTCAGGAAAAGTGCCACGGAAAGAAATTGACATTAAAAAAGCTGAAGTATTTATCACACATCTGTGATGTTTACATTAAGTAAGTTGCAATTTAAGCAACAGCATGGAAGGTCGACTTCAACAATATTTTGCAGTTTGAATAATGTTACAATGTAAAGAATGGCTGTCAGGAAATTACTAGAAATACCAATAAAATATTCTACTTTTAGCTGAACAAAGCAGAAGTACTGTAAAAGAGCATTGATGATGAAATAGAGTTGGACACTGTCCTAATAGGAATAGTTTATACTAATACTATAAGTAAGAAAATTATTCTTTTTAAACGCTTTAAAATTGCATCCTAGTGTTCTCAACTTATTGGTGATTTATGATAATCTGAAATTCTTATAAAATTCTAGTTGTTAACTTCCAAAATCTGAGTTAATCTAAATGAAAATTCTGGATTTACTCAAAATCCCACAAATCAACAGCATTCTGACTAGATCTTCATGGCAGGTAATGATAGAAAACATTTGCTTGTTCATTTAGATTAGCCTCAGTACTTCTATGACATCACTATCATGTTCAAGCTCCTTTAACTCACCCTCACCTCAGCCATACCATCTCACCCAGAGCCCTTCCTTAGTCTTGTGCTGATGTTTGTCTTGCTCCATCGGCAGCTTTCAGAGTTAAAATGGCCTACATTTAATCCCAGAAAAATTTTTATCAGTGAACTGGGGACCATTCTGGGTTAAGAATGATTAGCAGGGCAAGGGAGCCCATGGCCACACAAGGTGAGATACATTTTAAGTACCATGCAACCACTACGTCATATCACACCATTCTGGGAAAGAAGAGAGTCCGTCACATTTCTAGGACTTTTCTTAAAGATTATTTTGGACCTCCATGTCATTGTAAATTGTCACCCCAATATGACTGTACTAAAGCTCTTTCTTTCAAACAGGAAGGATGGAAACTGGACTTGATCATGCTTCACAGGGGAAAAAAATAGGTTGTGTTTTCCAGTTTCTGCGTCCAAGAAAAAATAGGAGATAGCACTACAATACCTGCATTTCTGGTGAGGGGAACAGTTTGAAATCTTATCTGGAGCATTTATGAGACCAAGCTTCAATGGTCTGGCTTTGCTAATGTAGCTGCAGTTGTCCTCTTAGGTCTTGAAACTTAGTATGCAGTTTTCAGTGCTCCTTCTTTCTGTTGTTAACAAAGTAGTAGAGAATAAAGGAATGTTGCTTAATTAAAGGCACTAACCCTCTCCCAAAAAATGCTCCCTCCATTCAGTCACCTTGCATAATTTTTTTGTGAAAGTTGATTTTTTTTATTACTTTATCTTCTGCAAAGATGTAAATAATCTACTTTTTTTACTCTTTACAATAAAATCAACAAACAGAAAAGTTAATATTTCCCATCCTACACTGCCATCAAAAATGCAAGAGGATGTTCTATATGGAAACTGGGATCCTGCTGTTGATTATAGATAATTCCAGTGACTAAGGCAACAAAGGCCTCTGTTTTACTTAGAGGAAATTGGGGAACTGGCCTAATGTGATCTGTAGGTGGATCATATTTTGTTTTCTCTAAAGAACTTCATCCCACCCACTTCTTGTACAGAGAACGCCCAGGGTTTTCCTGTTTAGGTCTCTCTAAGCAGTAAAACAGCACTAAATAATAAAGTCATAAAGGGAATTAGGGCAGGTTGAAATTGGGATGGGTCTGCCTTGGCAGTCATTCATAGTAAACTAAATCATATCCAGAACCTAGCTGGGTTTAGTATGCTCTGTTTATGTAGTAGTCTCTTTGAAAAGAAGAACTTTAAAGGAGTAAACTTTAAATGAGTACACAAGTAGATGTCAGAATTTTTTGTATCACCCCTCCAAGTGTACAGCACCTACATTCATGCTTGGCAGTGGATGTCATCACAGGAGCACTAAATGTATCCATGTTATTATAAAACTGGTATTATAAACTATTTTCAGTGTTGTCTTTACCATTGATAAACCCTATATCACATTAAAGAAACCCTACCATTAAAAAAAAGTCAACTGTTTCTTTTTTTTAATGTTATAAGCTATATATATAGATCTCAATACACAAGTCTTAATAAGAGCTAATGACTCTAGAGACCTGAAGACAGGGATATTCTTGCATATTAATCAATGTCATGCCATGCACTCGGCAACTTATTACTAACTTTCCATTTCTTATACACAGAACTGGTAGTCATAGAACAGGGAGCAGTCATCAAGATACTCAAGCAGACTGAAGAATAAGGCAGACACTTATTTTGAGGTATTTTTTGTAATATTTTCCATCATTGTATGCACTTGAAATAATTTAACCTTTTGTTCTAACTGAGGAAAAATGTGTTTTGGTTTTTTTGTGAGAGGGGATGGGGTGGGAGTTACTGGAAAAATAAATTCCATTTTCAAGGCAAACTTATCAAGTAAGTAACTTTAGAAGAGAAGCCGGCCCACCTGTTGTGAATGTTTCCAAATTTTGTCTGGCATGCTCTGCTGTGCAATTTCTTGCACTTTTATTTCTGAAAACTTTATCTTAGTTTCATTTTTTAGGAACACCAGGGTTTATGCTGCTGTGTGCTGCAAATTGTGTGTTAATTACTAGCTTACAATCTCAGCTTTAGGACAAATATCTTATACATTGAGATCATTTTATTAGATGCATTATAACCTATTTAATAGGTCTTTGTGTCATGTGGCCAGTGATTATTACTATTTGTTATCACCAGAACAGTCTCATGTTTCTGAATTAGGAACAGATGAATATCAACACTAGGTAGATCCAAATTTATAAAATATCTCATAACATGAGAGGCACACATGAGATTATAGTGCATGCTACCACTTTACTCCATGTGCACAAGTAGGAATAATTTGAATAATTTCTGAGAGGAAGCATAGAAAGTACAGCTCTTCAAGCAAGGCTAAAAAAATGCTGATTTTTTTGCTTTGTTTTCGTAAAGAACAGTCATAGAGAATTATAAAGAATATGCCCATATACATGAACTTCAACAGGACTGTTGTCTGTTAACACTGAACCTTTTTTAAAGATCTACTCTAGTATCAGCAGCAGATGTACTTTATAAAAGTCACTGGGTAATATTTTAAAGCTTGAGATCTTCAAGAATAATTTGGCCTTAAATCAGCTGTTTTTCTTTATTATAAGGAACAGAGAATAATTTTTCCTTCTTAGGAAAACCACATAGCTTCTACTTCTTTCTAGCCTGCAAATCCCTAGTCCTTGAGAAAGAGATTGATTTCTGTGAATTAGTGATTTATAAGCACTGAGTGCAATTAATGTGTTTGAATAAAATAAAAAGTCTACAAAGCTTAGCTACCAAAGGCAGTAGAACACTTTTGGAAAGGTAGAAATACCCTTTACTTCCAAGGAATAATTTACCAGGGCCTCTGGCAGGCATTAAACCTCCTGTGCCGGTAGGCCTGTACAGAGATGGACACTGCCAGCTCCACCCCCCTCAGTGAGTCTACAGCCACTGTCCCCTACCACTCCAGAGTGAATGCTCACTGCTGGCCCTGCTGCCTCTGTGCTCCTGTTTAGGAGAGTCTGTTCTCCATCCTTACCTTTAAGTCAGTGCATCAATACCACAAATTGAGGTCTGAGGGCAAATAAAGTGCCTTTCTCCTGCTGCCCAGAGACATAACATGACAGCCTTCTCCACCCAGAGGGTCTCCATCCACCACTCATCCACAATTAGCCTCTTGCTCCTCTTTATTTGTTTCATGCTTCTCCAGGGGCACTATTAAAACATGGCCCACCACCTGCCTGCCATCCTTGAAGCCATACATCCCCCTGCTACTCCTTTGACCCAGTGCCAAAGCCCACCTCCCACTGTGAGACGTTGCCAGGAAGAATTACCAGGTGCTCCCTGAAGCCTAAACCTGAATAATGGCATGCTTCCCTGTTCTAGTTCTTTTGATACTCCAGGTAATTTATATATCACAGGTTAAGAACTAAACCTTGCAATATTGTACAATTGCATCCTACCTGGAGACATTCCCAGCATGTTCTCCACAGCTTAGCTGGCTCTTTAATAGCCCAAATATCTGCTAACTAAATTTCTGTTCTCTGCTAGGTCCTGCTGGCCTAAATATAGTCTTACTTAATCAGCCATTAGATAAAGACAGAAGCTGGAGGTATTTTTTAATCAACAGGATTCCTTTCAGAAAGTAACTAGCTGAAGCTGTAGCTCCAGAAGGTCCTGGAAGCTTACAGAAATAACTAAATGCTGAAATGTGGACTGAAAAAGAAATAAAACAAGAGCAAAAACTAATTAATAAATACACCAAAATCTACAAATAACTGTTAACAGAAGAAGAAGGAAGGGGGGAAAAAACTTAAAGGAAAGAAAGCAAGAGCAAATTCATTAATACTCCCTTTTTGGCTATTTGAATTCTAGTACAGTAATCTAGTTAGAGGTTCCAGTACAAGGTAGCATATGATTAATTAATTAAAGACTACTGTAATATATAAGTGCTGGAAATGGCTGTTAAACTTTAAGATAAATGTATTCAATCTTTGAGTGAATTTCATTTTGCAAGCCTGAAGTTCATTTCATGATGCACACTTTAATATATGAAAAGCAAGAATAACCACAGAAGTTATTTATAAAAGCAAATTATTGAAATTAGTATGATCAATCAAATTACAGGTTATATATCTGTCACATTTTACCATAGCAAAAGATTTTTTTTTTTTTGCTTTTTTTTGCCCTCTTTTTTATATGCTGACTGTAAGTGTAAAGCAATATGAAATTTCATTTATGGATGCACATCATTTTGAAGGAAAAAAAAAGACTATCCACTACAAAATTCACCTAGGGAATGCCTACTTTTTCCTCCTTCATTTTAAGTTCCCCTATATTCATGAATGTTTCTAATCTCTTTTTATGTTCAGGGAATGAAATAGACTTCAAATTCATATGTCATAAGTATGGAATGTATTCCCTGATATTTAGTTGTGGGGAATCCTTCCTGTGTTGCAGAGTATCTTGTACAGCAGCTGTGATCAAGATGTTTGTATGGTTTTCCTTGCTGTGTTGTTTACCTGTTTTGACACACTTACTGTTTTAACATCTGAGCCAAAGCCCAATCAGAATGGTAAGATTTATTATGCAAAGTGTTTTGGGCAATACTTAGGGGTTTGTGGGTTTTTTGTGTCAGTTTTTCAGGATACTAGAAGACAAAACAGTGGAAAATTAGAAAAAGATCTTCAAGAGTCCAGATGCAGCTATTAAGGTCAGTTCTGTCTACTTAGAGTATGTTCGCAATGAATCAACTCCAGAATTTTGACATGAATCACCTCTTTAGCTTTTAAGGGACTCCTGAGGTACCTGGGGAATGTGTTCATAATTAAAAGACTACAAAATCTACCATAATCTGAATAGTTGAACTGAATCGATCACTAAAATGTTTTAAGTACATTATATTTAGAATAAATTATTCAACTTTAAAAAATGTACACTGACCTCTCAACTTGCTATGGTTACCTGTAAATGTGTGAAGACTTTAGACCATGGTTCTCAGTCAGTAAAACTGCTGTTGACATATCAACTCTTCAGAATTCAGAGAAATTTAATATTAATATCAGGTGCCTTTTGAAAGTTCCACTGAATATGGGTGTGCCATCTGAGTCCAGGTGTTACCACAAACGTGGAAATTGAAACATGTAAATCTACATCTCCAGTTTAGTTCACAACACTTTTTTGCATTTCAAAATATAAAGGCAATAATCTCTACAATATTTTTCTTGGTTATTTTGGGCAACTGAAATTCTGGGAATTGCTCCATTTCTCATGTAAGTACCTAATCTGATTTTGTTTTTCTGAATCACACCTATGCAGGATGCTTAAACCACTGCAACAGTGGGGAGACAGCACAAAATTTTATCAATTCTTTAATTGGAACAAAAAATGAAATATGCAAGTAGCATTCTAAAAAAGTGCAGTTGCAGGTAGATAAATCATCATTCATGTTCACTTTTCCCATTGCCATTCTCAGAATTGTTATACAGCTGTGAAGTTTTTCCTTAGAAAGGGCTGCACAGCAGTAGTAGGCAAAAGCACAGATAAGAGCTGCCTATGGTTTGCTCTAAGCTGCATATACCTTTCAAGATGATCCCTTAGATGCAAATTTTAATATCATGATGATAATAAAATGTTTTGCTGGCAAAATTCTAAGAAACTTGTGTCTGCCTTTGTCCTCAGATTTTTATCAGACTCATCAAAGATGACTCCTTAAAGAGTGTTCAGTGAAGAAGCTCTTTTTAAAAAATTGTGATTTTATGCTATTGTGAGGCAGTGGAAGGTATTTGCACATATTTGCAAATATGTTTTAGGAGACTATAGTCTCCTTCTAGAATGAAAATAAATCTTTGTATTGAACTGTCAAATGCTCTATTCTCAAAATAATTTAAAATCCTGTTGTAGGATGGGTTTGATCACAAATTTATGGCTTCATCATCATTTAATCTATATTGTGGACAGGTATGGGATAGGATTTAGCCATTAATGCAATACAGGACAGAAAGAATTTCAGCGCAAATTTCAGCTTTGTTTTCCTTTTTTTCTAGTTGGAATGTATTTATCCAAGCCTCTATTCTGCAGTGGAGCATGCTAATGAAGAACCCACTCTACAAAGTAATACTGAGATTTTGATAGGTATTTAACCTGGGCCAAAAAAGGGGTTTAGGGCTTTGTGACTTTGTTGTGTAATGAAATTGCAGTGTTATATTTCATAAATGTATTCATACAAAGTCTGCTTTTAATTTCATGTGAGCCTAACTCCAGCTTCATCAGGCTTATCTTCGTGCCATTGCTGGATCTTTAATTCTTCTTTTGTTAGTCTCTTAAGAGTCTGTATAACTTTTAACAGGAATCTGGCTGAGCCAAAAAGGAAATCATCTCAATAATGCTGCATGCCAGTGCTTTGTGTACATCTCATTATCGCAATATGCTAAGGCCGTTAGAGGCTAAGCCTGATATTGAAAACACGAGAGGAAGTCCTTATGGAAGTAAAACTGTTCTTCACAGTAGAAGACTAGTAGTTCAAAATCATCCAGATGTCTCAGGATTGATCAAAATTGTAACAGCTCTACATTCTCAGTTACTTACAGGACTGCTCTTTATCTCAGCATCACATCAGTCTATTGTAAATATTTTGTCAAGGGTCTGCTTAAGGCGGGAGAGAAAGTTGGATTACTTTCATCACTGATAAAGCAAACAATGCAAAGTCTTACTGTCAAAAGGAGTAAATGTGCCTGTGCTTTCCTCATCCACATTTTTTAAACCACTAACAATGTCAGTCATTCTGAGCACCAAGATTACAAATAGTAAAAGGGCTGTTTATTCAAAAGATCTTCTGAAAACGGCATAGAAAATAGGAAGCCTTGCATTTATACTGGAAATCTCTCACCTCCTAACAACACTCATCTGTTGGGGAGAGAGAAGTGTCATAACATCTGGCTCAGTGTGATGAGTTTTCATCTTCAGTTGGGAGGGCTGATGTCATGTAAAGAACAGAGCAGCACACTAACTGCTGCAAATGAGAGGCAGCAGCAGTGCTTATCCTGGGAGCTGGGCTCATGGATCAGCTGAATGGCTGCCTGCAGCCCTCATGTGTTGATTCTGGCCCATTAACCAACCTATTAATCTTCAAAAAGTTTTAAAGCATGAATGATTTGGAGAGTGAACGTAGGTGAGAATTTGCAGGTGTCATTCGCACAAAACAGCCATCTCCCACACTCTTTTCATCAAACAGCTTTTCCAGTCTTTCAGAGCACAGAAAGGAATTCTTTCCACCACCTTTTACCCTGTTTGAAATTTCTGAGAACATTGGGATTTTTAACATTTTGCAACATAGCAATGCAAGCGTAAAGGACCAGCAAGTCACTTTGTGAGAATCAGAAGGACATTTGTTTTGAAAAATTTCTACACTTCATTCATCCTTTAACTTTTAGTTTCTGAGTGTCACCACAATATATACTGCTGCATGAGTCATCTCAATGCTGTATCAACCAACAATTCAATTCTCTCTAATATTCCATTCTATTCTTTTGGGAAGGAACAGCATAGAAGAACAGAGCAATTTTAGTCAATTTAAAGTTTATGCTATGCTTGACACCTGACTTCACTTTTGTAACACCTGCCTGAAGGATAATTAGCAGGCCACTTTTAAAGAAAGAACTTCCATACACCACAGATGGCATTTTTCATACCAGACAGGCAACGATGTATGTTGGAAGTAAGCCAAACTGTCTGCAAAAACTGTGAGAAATTCAAGACAGACATCTGAATGGAAGGAAAGTTTTACCTTCCTCCTACCCCTACCCCCCACAGCATTTGGGAACATCTGTTCAAATCTACCTTTCTATATAGTGCACTTTATTTTTCTTATCTACTAATACCACAAATTGCAGAATGAAAGCAGCATAACAAGATTCTTTCATATTACTTATGAAACCTACAATTTAATAACATAATGTGATGATTTGCCAGCCATGCAAATCCTGCGTTATGACTCCTGTTAGAAGCAACAACAGAATTTTCATAACCCCATACTATGGAGTTCTCAACTCACATTTCAATAAAGTGCTCCTAATTTTCACTGTGTACTCAAAACTTTGTTGAAATCAGGATACTGTGTGTCATAATGGAGGGACAAAGTCAACAGTCACTTTGGAAATTATTGGCTAATGTCTTAATCCTGGACTGTTCACTGATTTGTATGAACTTTTTTGTGTACTTTGGGCTAAGTCCAAAGCCTCGTGAAATCAATCGTAATCTTTCCATTGCCATCTATAGGCTTTAGATGAGGTACTTTGCTGCCTTAAAAGAACCTTTACTTTTTGCATAAATATTCCAGGTAGAAGGAATACTAAGATCTCATCATAATATTGTCATCAGAATCGAATATTTTAGACAAGTATTTTTCACAAATATTCTAGAAAAGTGACAGCTCTATGTTGTACTTAGTATCACTGACGAAAGAATTTGTGTATTTGTGTATTTTATTTCCACAGTTCCAATGAACTTACATAAGAATTATAGTTATATGTAAACAAAATTATTTACTATGTGTTGTAATTCCAAATTTTGGGGCTTTCTTCTTCCCTGGAAGTTTTACTCCCTTAAATGTGGTGATTTCATAAAATTTTTCCAAGCGCACTTTTCAAGATACATTTTTAATTTGGGCAAATGCCCATTTCAGTATTTTCTCAGCTGTGCATGTGACTTTCTTGGCAAAAAAATGTGGTTAGCATTCAGAATAGACATATTTCTAAAAACCTGAAGTCCATAAGCAAACGTAAGTTACATATACAGTGTCTATATGTTCATAGTGACACTAGGGATGAGAATCTGTCCCTAAATATTAAACTATTCCTACAGATATCTGCCACATTAATTGCTTCATAATGTATTGGAGCATACTTTTTTATAATACAAATTTCATTATATTATCATGTGGTATGAGAGAATAAAGTTCCTATAGAAATCAATTATTGTGATGTTTACTTAAAGGATGAGTGAATCTCATGAATTTGTTGGTCAGCAATGTAAATAACATTTTACAAAATGTCTCTTAACAGCTACTAGATCTTCAAAATTTGCCAAAAAATAATCCAAAAATTAGCAGAAAAGTACTTGTGTCCAAATTTTTTTTCTTGAGTGATGTCAATCTGTGACCAGCAATATTATTCTCTTAGACAACAGTATTAAATATTTGAGTGTGAGTATATAATCTTAATAAACATAATACACAGAGATTTCTAACATTTTTAGTTCTCAAATTACAAACAGGAGTAAAAAAATCATTTATGGAAAGAACAGGAACGTCGCAACACACTTTATTCCTGTCAATTAATCCTGTGAACAGAACTAGTACCATTTTAGTAATTATCTAATATCCTGGATCACATTCTTATACCTTAACTATATTGTTCAATTCTTCTTTGAACAACCAGGTATTTTCTCTTTTTTTGTGAATCCCATTAAGGGAAGGAGTGAGGGTTATAAAAGCTGGAATAGGTTGTCAGGGAAGGCATTCAAGGGACTAATAATCTTTAAAAATAAAGAATCATCGCAGGGTATTTACTAGAGTCCTGAATCTAATCCCACAGGGCTTACTTGACCTGTCATACAAGGTGGCCAGTATGAATTCCTTCAGTGCACTTTCTTTTAAAATCTTTGGAGTTTTCCTAAAGGGAAAACTAGGGAAAAAAAAGAGAAGGGAACTATGGTTATTTCCTACTACAACTACTCTTTAACAAACTCTTCATTTACAATACTTTGTGGGGTCTTCTTTGTTTATTGATCTCACCCAAGTCTACTGTTCAGGTGACAGTCCTACGTGCACGACTTGGACAGAGGTAATAAAGGACTGAGAAACTGCTAAGACGTTTGCAGTTTTTACAGATGAATGTGACAACCTCTTATTATGCCATATGGAGGCCCTGACTAACAGCCAGGGGTCCTCAATTACGTTGTAACTGATTCCTATACCACAGCTTTCAGCCGTAAATTATGCCAAAAGACCATGGGCTTAAAATTAAAATGGAAAGAAATATATAAAAGCAAATGAGCTCTAGTGAGTCATTATTAATCTGAGGTTATTGTGTCCGTCTACTGAAGCCTTATTCCAGTTACTGCCAGTTATCTGCTATGTTGCCTTTTTAAATGAATATAGACATCAGGTTGTACACCAAATCCTCCTTTTCAATCCACACACATTACACAGTAATATTAAATTACAGTTCGTAATTAGTTAGGTGTTATTCTTTAAAATTTCTTGAATCTTGTAGTTAATCTTAAATGCTGTGTGTACTCTCTTAAATACAAGATCACCCAAGAGACACCAACTGACTGAAGCCAGGAAATTCTAAATGAAGGAGCAAGCTGACATTTTGTCCCTAAATTATATGTCTCCTCATAGCTACTAAGAGTCCATGTCCTAATGGTGTTTCTTTCTTTATTTGTACAAAAAATATTATTTCAGCAGTCAGAACTTTCGCTTAAGAAAGCAGGAAACATAAACTACCTTTAAACTTGGTCTGTGGTGGAAAGATACAGGTGTACAGTCTCTTCTTGTGCTCCCTTTTTGGGACTACTTTTGGATCCAGTGAAAAGTCAAGAAAATATACTACTTTCTGCATGTGGTTAAACAAATTCAGCCACCTTGCAATGGTATTATTTTAACAATATCTCTTGAACTGCTATTGTCAAAATAAATCTAAAATAATTAAGATAAAGTAAACAAAATTGTTAATTAAAAAGCAATAGTCATAAAGAAAGAGAAAGAAACCCTGCAATTAATATATAGCTTTGTACCTGAGAAAAAAGGAATTCTTATCATCCATCATGTTGAAAACTAAAATGTTGAACATCACTGTCTTTTTACAGCCAATTGCATTTTCTCTGTATATTTCCTGAGTACATTTTTGTATCTGGCTGAGAGACACACCAACAGAACATCAAACAGAGGCTGACTTGGGAGAAATACGATATCAAAATTATGGTAACTCAAAAGCTTCATTATTCATCAGAAGTCGGATTCATTGACAACAAGTCATGGAAAATGATTATCAGTGGATAATGGAAAATTATTATCAGTTTAATAACAGGAAGTAATAAAGATAAACCAACCTGACTAGTTTTCATCACAGTTACATTTCACTCTATAACCAAGTGCTTGCACAACTTTGGGCAATTCACCATCTTAGGACTTGATTTTGTCTGTGTGTTAAATGGTAAAGTCGTAAGTATACCACATGGCTAGACTGATAGAAGACTTAACAGTCTACAGACAGATATAAAACAACAAAGATAAAACAAACCCTTAAGTTACAGTTCAAAAGCATTTATCCGTATCTGTTTTCAGCAACAAAATTGTGCTACAACCTTAATAAAAAGTCATAGCATCTTACCACAGGTGGTTGATCCCAGAAGCTTCCATAAGAGGGTTTTGGGGTAACTGGAGTATTTGGAAGAAAGTGGGACACCATCTGCATTGATGAGTCCTGAGCAGACCCACTAATCCACAAAGCAGTGCTAAAGTGTGGGGCATTTGTCGCTGCTCTACGTGGCTTGAATTCGAGCTACCTGAAATCAGGAATACGGATGACTGTATTTCTGGGGGGTGAGCATGCAAGGAAATTCCTTCAAAATCGTAGTAGGAAGATCACTGTGCCTAGACTTCGTAGGTTCAATTGCTGCTAGTGTAGGATCTCTGCACCACAGTGTGCACACCAATGGTGTAGAACAAACAGTTGTTTAAAGCCACCAGAGGTCTTTAAGTAATCTGAGAAATTAGAGTTAGCACCTTGCAGACGTCTTTAAAGTCTGAGCTGTTTTTAATGCATGGGAAAATTTCAATTTTTTTAGTTGTCATTTTGTTCTGCAATATAAAGTTACATTATTTGGTCCTTTCAAGGTTCATTCACTTACCTAAACAAAAGGAAAAAAAAAAACCTGCTAGCAATGTAAATCTATTTGCACCTTTCTCTCTCTTCAGCCTGTGCTCTAAATCTCAGCAAATTCAGTTAAAACAGGAAAATGGAAAAATACTATCTTTCTCAACAGGAAAAGCTAGCTGCTTCCCCGCACCAAGTAACCCAGTCCAATTGCTGTGCCACTAACAGAGTAACATACCTCACAAAATGCCTTGGGCTAGGAACACATTGGTGCATTTCAGGTAATGTAAATAAAGCACTTCCATTTGTTTTGTAATGTGTCAGCTCAAACTTGGTTGATCTGTTTTCAGATGCAGTTGTAAATTTTTCGTGAATGACAGCAATAAACAATTCTGCAAACCTTGGAAAGCATTTTTGGCCAGCAGAGAACTTGGAAGACATCTTCTCTCTCCTTTACTAGCAAAACAAGTCACATTATATTTGACTAGATCTCTGTGGTTTATAAAAGTTATTTGAAAATTAAAAATATTTATTTTCAGCTTTCCATTGTAATTTTTCATTTTGAAATGTAGTTATACTTCATTTAAGAGGGGGGAAAAAATTGCCAAGAGTAAAAAGCTTACGTGTGAATCATTGTAAGTTTTTTCTGTTCTGATAATCCCTGCAAAACTCAAAAAGCCTTTCCCATCCAGACATAAAATCAAGAATATCAAGTGTTCACAAGAGTTAGCTTACTTCTCTTAGCCCATTCCTGTTCTCAGCACTTTTGTATGACAAAGGCATTTGAAAAAGAGCTGAGAAAAAAATGCAAAGCCCCTTAACTGCTGTAATCAATAAAATACTCAGAAGTCTTTTAAGAAATTAATTACCCATTTCTGGAATATTTTAAACTAAAATGGTCATGACAACAGTTAATGTACTAGAAAGATCAAAGTTACAGTGGAAAGGATTTGGAAAATAGACACAGATTTCTTGATTTCATTTAATTTTCATGATGCCCTACTGCTCCACATAGCAGAATTTCAGTGGATGCTCACAAGTATTTGCTAGGATATGCACATTTCTTGCTCCCTCTTTTTCTTCACTCATCTCCTTTTATTGCACTACCCAGTCCAATTAATCTCTGAGTTTTTGGGGAGATGCTTTGAGGTTTTTCTACAAAACTACTTTATTGAACAAAGGCATGATTAATATAAGTATGCATCCCTTTCTTATATTTATTCCCTTTCATCCAATTCCACAAACTTCAACAAAATAACCCTTTACATTTGCTCTAAATCTGGAAAAATGGTTGAACAGACTCTTGTTGGTTTTGGCTGAAGACATCATTAGCTGCTAGTTAAATTTTTGCTGCTAAAGGAAAGAGTTTCCCAAATGGATCAAGGTAGAAGTTTTATCCAAGATTAAAGGCCTAAATTTGGAAACAGCTTTGTGTTGTCCCCAGATGCAAAAAGAGACAGAGCTGCTTAGGCAAAAATCACTTTTAGAGTCCTATGAAATAAATGTAGAGAGACCAGAGTTATTTAAAAAGGATTATTTATTAAACATATTTCTTTACAAAGTACAATCAATAGTTTGCGTTAAATTTTGGGGTTTGGTATTTGCCTGTATGTACACAAAAGCTTTTAACAGAAAATGTGTCTTGATTTTACACATGGGACACGATATAGAATTACCTTCATGTTTTGATTCCTACCCACATAAGCAGTTGATACCAACTTGCAGTTTATCTGCTGTTTTTTCAAACTGAATATGCAGCAACAACATTTCTGCAATGTCAGCATTTATCAATGTACTAAATTATGACAAAGTAGAAATGAATAATCCTTTGGAAAGTTTCCACTGAGCATGAGTGGAACATGACATTTTTGGCAGGTTACTGGACTATCCTTATGATGGTAAAAATCACTTTTTGCAGTTATAAGATAGGAAGAATTGAGAAGCTAGGTAAATTTAATAATACCCTATTAGCAGCAGTTGATAGTAAATGCAACATAAGGTTTGTTTTGTCTGTCATACAAGGATGTGTCCTAGCAGACACTATTGTATTGTTCTCTACTTGAACAAAAGTATCTGCATGTATTGTATGTCTTTGGAAAAACAAAACAAAGATATAGAGACAAAAAGCCATTTATTGTCATGAGTGACTATTGCCATCAGCTAATATGAATGCATTGCTAAAAATTAGTGAAGACAGGAAAATGCTGTAAGGTAAATATATACAGAGTTAAAATACATTTCTTATCCACTAGATAGTGATTTTGTGGCACTGTGGTTTTCAGAATATAACGTCTTTTGAGAGCAATGTAATTTTCAGTGCAAGCTTAAGCAAAAATACCTGCCCGCTGTCATAAAAACGACAAACAAATCTGGAATGTTCAAAGTAAGTTTGTCTTCCACTTCTCCACTCTTGAGGCACCTTTAAGACATGGCACTTACTGTAAACCATCTAAGAATCGAGAAAAGCAGACACAATAAGCCTGAATTTTCCATAACAACATTAAAGATCACTGCCAGAGTCACTTGCATAAGTAAACGATGCCTGTGTAAGGCTTGCCAGCAAAGCATCTTTCCTGAGAAGGGAGCTGGGACACTCTCTGTGTATCATAAGTGTGCGTGCTCAGAGCTGTGGTCGCTGTCGTGGCTGTCGTCGTTGGCTAGTGAGTCCCCCGTGTGCTGGAGCCCCGCGGCGCCGATGCCGGAGAGCTCAGAGGGGAGCAGAGTGCCCTTTTTCACATTCACCAGTTCCTTCTCCCGGGCTGCTGCTCCTTGCTGGCCCCCTTTTACACGCTTCCACTTCATCCGTCTGTTTTGGAACCAAACTTTTACCTTCACAGGAGAAAGACGAAACAGGAAAATAAATATGGGGTCACTGAAGGTAAAAATGAACTTTCTACCTGAGGCACAGCACTTGAGGATTGTACTTTTCTAATGTGCCTTTCTGTCTGGATGGTAAAGAGTTTAGCAAGCTTTCCCTGAAGATCAGGCAATTCAGTTTTGGATAGGATGTGAACACTGGGGATTATGACTGTAAGAGAGGAAAAGGGGTTACTCTAAGAATACAGCTGGGCTATCTGCTACAGACAGTTCTGTAGGAACATCTCTGAGCCCTTTAGAAAACATTAAAAAGATCACATACTCTTGAAAAACACATTAATGCCATTTGTCTGGGAGACAAACAAAGATGAAATGTTTCCCATCAAGTGACTGTGCAAAAGAGCATACATACTCAGTAACAGAGAACTCTTCATCAGAGGGTAGTTACTCTGAAAAGCAACATGCCTGAAAAGTTGGCGTTGCTCTCTGCTTTGTTTCTGTAAGCTGGTGATGATTTTCAGGTGCAGCTCTTTAAAGGTGCCTTTTTTTTTGTTTAACTTGCTGAAGTATCTGAAAGACCATTTCTTACAATGAGAGCTTAAGACTTCCCTATTTCACAAATGTATTCAAATGTTTGTGATTTTCAAATGCGATCAAATTTTTTAGACAAATAAATACCCCCAAAGTCAGAAGGCAAGGAATTTATAAATTTGAGTCAAAATTATCAAATAATTTTAGATAATAATGAAAGAGAAATTCATAAAATGGAAGACTAAAAATGTATCTCTGTTTAAGTCACATTAAACCCCAAGATTTTACTCCAGCTGAAACTCATTTCCCCTCCTCCCCGTCTCTGTATGGAAATATATGAGGGAAAAGTAAACCTAAATTATTTGCACTGCAAACCACAATATTTTTCAATAGCAAAAAGAAAAGTAAAGAAAAAAAAAATATGTGCATAGCAGCTGTCAAATATATTAGACCAGATTAAAGGCTGATTTCGGATCAGCTTCAAGTACTGTCACTGAGAACAGTATGAATAGAATATTGTTCAGTTTGATTCATTTAGAGTTAATGTTGCTGAAAAACCTTGTGTGTGTGTGTGCAGTGCTTCAGATGAAGGTTCCACAGAAAAATAAACAATGCCTGCAACATTTAACTTGGAAAGAAAGCAAGAAAGCTTGCAATGCTGGTATATCCTCTGCTGTGTTTAGCAGAATGTGCTTCAGAGTTTTAAAAGAATCAGCAAACAGGCACAGCAGGACATATTGTACAACATGAGTAATAGAGCCACAAAAATGCTGTTTTACTGAATCTGTCTTACACATCCAGGAAACCTCACAGTTTTTAACCTTTACTTATGCTTTGAATTTTACATTAAAATTTTACTACAATTGAACTGATAGATAGCATCACTATCTTTGCAAATGTATATAGGAATGAAGAGAGGTGGGGTTTTTTTTAATACTCTATATTCCTGTAAAAGCCAAAGTGAGATGTTAAAGCAAATCACTTGGGAAGAAAGCAAAATGATTCCAGGTTAATTAAGAGCCTTAAGACACAGCACATTTTTTCCTCTAATCAACTCATCAGAGCCAAAAAAATTTAACTTGCAAAGTTAAATAAGTGTAAGAGGGAAGGCATTTATTACTGGCTGCTGTGATGTTGGAAATTACCATACTCAGGACTGGTATCAGAAATGTCTGTGGAAACAACGTCTTCAAAAGGGTACAGCATTGGCAGCTTTCTGGGAGAAGTGATAATGTTATTTTGTTTCATTTTGGTGTTGTGTTTTTTTTTTTTAAACAATGAAGTTTCCCTTGCAAAAGGCACTGCTCTACTTGTGCCAGATAGTGCAGTAGATGCAGCTCCAATCATAATCTAAACATCAAAAATAATACACTTTGGATTGGACCCATTATCACAGGATATTATGACACTTCTTATGAAATAAGGGCCAAGAGAATTTTCTTTGGTAAGAAGAAATTACAGGATTGGAGTAATTGTTAAAAGGTCCAAGCAATTTTCTGGATATTTTTATGTCCTTGAACATTCACAGAATAATTCACAGCACTCAAAGCCTAGAACAGAGTAATGTTGTATAGAAAACATGGTTTCAAGAAAAATGACAATGATACATTTGAATTAAAAGTTTCAGTGCACAGCCTGGATGCAACCTACTTTAACTTACTGGAACAGGAGGCATCCAGGCCTTCTGGATGCAGTCAGTTCATCTGTGGATACTTGAGAAACTGAAGCTAACACTCCTCTGACCAGTCAGACACTGTCCTGGATGGGACAGGAGTGAGCAGGATGATTACTGCCTGGCTTTTGTTGCAGGTGCAAATTTCTGTTCTCTCAAAGACAAAACTAATTCTCACATCTCCTGAGCTGATATTTTTTGACTGTTTTCTACTGTAATTTATTAAATTATTCTGGTTTTCATTTTTTATGATATTACATTTTGGTTCTGCTTGTTATAATTCAGGCCACTTCACATAGCATAGTTGAGAGCAGTCTGTCTCCTTGAGCATTAAACCCAAAAGACTGACACCAACTTCCAGGTAATGAGTAGCTGAATTCAGGCTGGGGAGTACTTCTTCACTCAGATCACCAACCTTCAGATCAGCTTGTAAGATCATGACTTAAAGTGCTTCCACCAGGGAGTAGTAGAGGTCAGTATCTGCATATTAGTTGCTATAAATCAGTTAAGGGATGATGACTTCCCTTTATAAGAAAAAGCACAAGGTACTTTTGCATATTCCTCCAAGGATCCAGCACGCAACACTATGTCTGCATGTGTCTGTATGGGAAACATGGCATTTGGGGAAAGTTGGGCTGAAATGACTCCAGCTAGCTTTGCATGCACTCTCTTAAGTGTAGAAGGGAGAGAATAACCCTGATAATCTTGTAAGAGGAAATATACTTCTGATGGACATATAGCCTTCCCATGAAGAGAAAATGGTAACAATGTTAAAAAGGAAAAAAACCAGGCTTTTGGTTTTTTAGTTTATTAATTTAAATAAACTGCATCTGATTTACTTATAGAGTGTAAAATAAGCAATTGCCTTTTCAATATGTCCAAAGATTATTCTCAAAAGCTAGAAATCATTTATAGTGAAGTTTATCTTTGAAAGTATTGTGAGTTTATTTTGATGCCATTTGCTTGTTAATGTACCACAGGGCTCTTATAAAGGGAAACACATTATACATATACAAAATTTTTTATATTTATTTATTTATGTCCTCCATTATGAAGTATTGAAGTCCACTTTTGATTTGATTCAAAGTATACTAATGTCAATGTGAGTTTTTTCATACAACTCAGTAGACTCTAAATGAAGATTTTAATGCTCATGTGCTAATAATATGAGACTGGTTCTTCACTTGTTATTTCCTCTAGAGATCAAATTTAGATATTGGAATTCTGAACTTCCTTTGGAGTTGAAGAGTCAGTTATAGAGGGTATAATTGTTACTGATATGTGATCCATTGATATTTTAGTAGTGGGAAGGAAGTGAAGCAAACCTTGTGTGATGTAATTCAGAGCATCAATTTATCTTGGTTCATGAAAAACATGCTTTTTAAACACACAACTCATTTAAATCTTTCAGGTCTAGCATAAAACATGAATCAAAACAAAACACCTGGAGAAATGTAAAGGAGAGAGGACAAAGAAATAAGATAGAAAATGAAAGAAATAGAATTGAATCGAATCGAATCAGATCGGACCGGATCAAATTAAGAGAATAGAATAGAATAGAATAGAATAGAATAGAATAGAATAGAATAGAATAGAATAGAATAGAATAGAATAGAATAGA
>VZUI01035633.1:0-35972 GCA_013401135.1 Cettia cetti | reverse complement strand
TGTTTTGGGCTCTTTTTTTTTTTTTTTTTTTTTTTTTTTTTTAACTGTAGCATTTGTGGAAGGCTGGGAGGGTTTATTTGGATGTTCAGATGTCTTTCCGAAGTTAACACAGCTGTGGGAACAGGCAGTGCTTGTATGGACATACTGTGCATAGCACTAGAAAGATTACTAGAAAAGGTTGAAACCAGATGGGTTTTTTTTTTTTTTTTCCCTAACAAGCCTCAATTCAGGGGGCAGGTTGCTTAGAACCTATAGGCTCGTTCCTTACCCTAATTAGAGCCTGCTGGGGAAGACAAAAACCCTAGCAGCTAATTCCGTGATTGCTGGGAGATAGGAGCATGCACTCCAATGGCTAGCACCGGGCCGAGTTTTAACACCACCGAGAATTCGGAAAATGCTCAAGGGAAGAGCCTGGGACGTGGCTCAGGAGATGCAGCAACAGCTTTAGGAAGAAGAAAGAGGAGAGGAAGAAAGAGTTATTGGAGATGGAGGTCAAAGAAGAAGAAGTTTCAGATCCCAGAAGACTTTCTGACATTAGAGGTAGGTTTCTTAAAAGCTTGGTGGAAAGAGAAATATTAGAAATGTTAAAATTTAGCAAAGATGGCTTGGTAACTGTAGAGTGTAAGCTTGGAGTTGATGTGTGTGAGAAGTTGTGATAAAACAACAGCATTTTGAAGAACCTAGAGCAAAAGGGGTGATTAATTCTAGTTACTGGAAAAACAGAAGAGGGAGATTTGAACAAAACTTTTGTGTGGAGATAATGGGAGAGAAAATGGCTTGTGCCATAAGAAAAAAATTGAGGAGGACCAAAATTCTTCCTTTTTAGTTGTTGTTTTTGAGGGTAGGGTCCCAGAGATACGTAGTAAAAAGGCTGTGAGGGAAAGATGGAGGAAAACAATATGAAGGAACACTTCAGTAAAATATTAGGGAAAGCTACTATGTAAACTCTTGCTGTCTTATGCTTATGTTATCTTATGTGAGGTGTATAAAAATAGTGTTTGCTCTTATCCCTTCAGATATTGGGGATAAGATGAATGGAAAGGCTGAAAGATGTGGCTATGAAGTGAGAGGTGAGTGTACACTAGAAAAGAAACGGCTGGCTCTGATGTGAGCTTGAACACTCATGTCCTTCCCGGTGTTTGAAGGAAGGAGCACTTGAGGGTTTGTTAAAAGAACAAAAGAAGGCTTTGGTCTGGTCATGCTTTAATGATCTAAGAGAGTCTAACCTGCAGCTCGCCCCTTAGTCTGGTATTGAATTGGAGGGAAAAATAAGCATTTGATGGACTTAAGAGTTGAACTCACGCAGTGGTGTGGCAGATGGCATGTTTTATTAGCTTGTCAATTCCTGGTTTTCACTAACAGAAGAGGTTTGAAATTAATGAAGTCCTTATGTTTAAATCTTCAGGGAAAGGGGTGTCATAAGACCAAGCAAAAAGCTGTTAGTGCAAAGGATTACGTATCTGTGTCTGTAGTGGAAAACTTTGGCACATTTAAGGGTTTACCTTGGAGCAAATAGTAAATAAAAAGAAAAGACTGTCTCAGAAAGCTGTAGCAAAATTACAACTAATGATGTTAATTATTGAGTTCCTTGGTGCCCAGGTCTCCTGGCAGCATTAAGTGCCCATAGCTAGTGTGTATGGCAGGGATCAATATCCTCTAGAAAAGTTCAGCTATTTGTTTCCAAAAATTGCCTGCTAGCATCCCTCCTCACAGAGCCTGCTGCTGATGTGGCCTGTCCCTTGGCCCATAAGTTACTCTTACTATAAGTAGTTGCTGCTCTGGATGTGTCGATAAACTGGCTGCCTTTTGGTTAATATGAGCAAATATGTTTTGCATTTCAGGGCTCTTTTCTTTTCCAGTGTCTCTTCATCTTCTTGTTTGGGTTGTGTTGGCTGCTTGCCTGTTTGTTGGCTGAGTCTTTGCAATTTTTTTATTGCAATAAATCGGTTGTTTGGTTTTACAGCCAAGTTGCCGATGAAACTGAATATTGTGAGTAGGTAATTATTGTGACTAGGTAATGATCTCTGGCTGCTTTAGAAAGAGTATTCTCAGCTGCACCTCGATGTTTATTTTTCTGTAAATGTCTCAACATTTCCCTTGCAGCAGGAGCCATTATCCATATTTTGAAGCTTTCTGCTTGTGACATTTTCCCTTCACTTTTTATTAATAAAACATGCTGCATCATCATTATAACACAAATTCTGAGTGCTCTTGATTGGGTGGATAAACTGGGCTGTAAAATCACAAGCTTTCTATTTAATCCACTTCAATTGCAAACTGGAATATGTTTTATTTATTTTATTCTATGATTTGCTGGTTTGGTTGGTTTTTCTCTTTCTTTAATTTTTGTTTGGTTGGTTTTTAATAGTACAATTCAGTTGAAGAGCGGAGTGTTAATCCTGGAGGGGAGGAAGCATGGCAGGTGTATCCAGTTCTGGGCTCCTCAGTACAGAAAGACAAGAAGCTAATGCAGAATGTCCAGTGGAGGGTACAAGGATTTTGAGGGCTCTATCTGCTTTATCTGCTATCTCTTGTTAGCAGATAAACATCTCAAAGGCAGGTGTCCAGAGAATGGTGCGGGACTCTTTTCAGTGGTGTCCAGCGACTGAATGAGGGGTAATAGCCACAACTAAAATACAGTAAGTTTCACTTCAGCGTGAGGAAGAACTTTATGTTGAAGGTGGCACAGCTCTGGTAGAGGGGATCCAGGGAGATCGAAGAGTCTCCTTCTGTGAAACATTTCATATCCACCTGGACTTCCTGTGTGACCTGCTCTGTGTGCCTTGTTAGGGCTTTGGTCTGGGTGATCTCCAGAGATCATCTTTATTTTGTGATTGTGTGATCCCCCCGGGATCATTTCCAAGACAGCTTCTTCAAACCCCGGAGCTGCTGCAGGAGCACCGTGTAACTGGGGCCGGTATCTACGGGCCTGCGTGTACGCAGCTGGACTGGTTTTCCCTCACAGTTCCCAGCCTACCACACTCGGGATTCCCGGTGTGTCTGTGCCACCCCTGGCCGGCTTGCCCTCAGGATTCCCAGTGAATCTGTACCACTCTAGCCCAGTTTCCCCTCAGCATTCCCGGTGAGACTGTGCCAGTCCTGATGGGTTTCCCCACACGTTCCCGGTGAGCCTGTGCCACTCTAGCCCAGCTTCCCCTCAGGGTTCCCGGTGAGCCTGTGCCAGTCCTGGTCGATTTCCCCTCAGGATTCCCAGTGTGTCTGTACCTCTGTAGCCCGGTTTCCCCTCAGGGTTCCCGGTGTGTCTGTACCTCTGTAGCCCGGTTTCCCCTCTGGGTTCCCGGTGTTCCTGTACCTCTGTAGCCCGGTTTCCCCTCAGGGTTCCCGGTGTTTCTGTGCCACCCCTGGCCAATTTCCCCTCAGGGTTCCCGATGTGCCTGTGCCAGCCCTCGCCGGTTTCCCCTCAGGATTCCCAGTGTGTCTGTACCTCTGTAGCCCGGTTTCCCCTCTGGGTTCCCGGTGTTCCTGTACCTCTGTAGCCCGGTTTCCCCTCAGGGTTCCCGGTGTTTCTGTGCCACCCCTGGCCAATTTCCCCTCAGGGTTCCCGATGTGCCTGTGCCAGCCCTCGCCGGTTTCCCCTCAGGATTCCCAGTGTGTCTGTACCTCTGTAGCCCGGTTTCCCCTCTGGGTTCCCGGTGTTCCTGTACCTCTGTAGCCCGGTTTCCCCTCTGGGTTCCCGGTGAGCCTGTGCCAGCAGCCCTGGCCGGTTTCCCCTCAGGGTTCCCAGTGTGTCTGTACCACTCTATCCCAGTTTCCCCTCACGGTTCCCGGTGAGCCTGTACCAGCCCTGGCCGGTTTCCCCTCAGGTCCCCCCGCCCCTCCCTGCCGCCCTTCCCGCCGGACCGCCCTCCCCGTCACGTGCCGGGAGCGCGCTCCGGGTGCACGATGATGGTGGCGGCGGCGCCCGGCGGCGGCGGGTAGAAAATGGCGGATTTCGAGGAGCTGCGGGTGAGGAGGAAGGAGGGGAGAGAGGTGGCGGCGGGGGCAAAATGTCGGTGCTGGGGTGGCCTGCGCCATGCCCGGGGTGAGAGGGGAGGGAGGGAGGAAAGGAGCGGGCCCTCCCCGACTTCCCGGGGGTCGGCGGGGTCTGCCTGGGGATACCCCCCTCCCTGTCAGTGCCCTGTTCCCCGTCCCTGCCGCGCTGCTTGTGCCGCCGCCGCGCTCCTGCTGCTGCCGTCGGGGAGGTTCTTCCCGCTCCTCCCGACATTTTAAAAGCCATCTTAGCGCTGCCGAGCGGCCCCAGGGCTGGAAAGGCTCCTGCTGGGCCCGGCGCTCCGTGCAGCTGAAGGGAGGGCGGTGAATAACCACCGGGCTGTTAAAAATGCTGATAGTTGTGGAATCTCTGGAAATCCATAGACCGCTTTCCAGCCGGGAAAGCTGTGCCTGGCCAGCGTGAAACCCAGTGCTGCTTTTTAGACCTGTATTATCCTCGGTTCATTATCTTTCATATTGTGGTGGTGGAGTCTCTGTAGCAGACTTGTCGGAGTGGGTGTGTACGTGCGTGTCCTTTCATTTTGTTAAGGTGCATACACAAAGAGCTGACTGCATAGTTGGTGCTTTTCCTCCTGTTTCCTGAACAATCCGCTGCTACCTTTGTGTGGAAGGAGGAGGTTGTCCTTCAGCAGCATCCAAACCTGCAGAAGTGGAATTCCTGGTGGGAATTCCGCGTGCAGGCCGCTCCCCCCCCCCCCCCCAGCTGGACCTTGTTACAGGAGGGATAAAAGCCGGTTAAATTGGAGCCACTATGAGTTGAGCTTTAGTGGAGAGGAAGAGCTGGTGTTGCTGTGACCCGCAGTGGGAAATGTGCTGCAATCGCCAGAGAATTTCCCATGCTGAGGCGTCTTCCAGCACTAACACCGGTAGTGCAGGTGAGGAGCTCACTTATAAAAATATAGTGGAAAGAACTGAATTTCTTTGTCTGAGGACAACAGTGCTCTGTCTCAGTTTTAGGTTTAGGAATTGTTGGCTTTTTCTTTTTTTTTTTGTTTGTTTGTAAGTGAACTCAAGGTTCACTTACAAACAAAAGAAAAAAGTTGAGTTTTTTTACTCCTTCAAATGTGTTTGTGTTTGTTTTCCTGGTGTCCTCACCTATTCTCAGCCCTCATTCCAAGGTGTCTCAAAGGGTTTGGTTGAAGCCCCAGTGTAAACTTTGTGCCAGTGGTGACTCTTCTTTTATCTCTTCCTCTCCAGTCTTGAGGTGGAATTGTGATAAGTCTCTCCCAAAACACTGTAATCACTTACCTAGATAGCCATAAATATTGATAGTCTCCCTCAGGACATTAGGTTCCTGAATACCTTTAAAATTGACATGCACAGATAGATGTAATACAGGAAGTATGGAGGGAAAAGGGAGCTATGTTTCAGGCCGACTGCAAGGCTGCCCTTTCATCGCTCAAGAGGTGCCACTAGTTTAAAAAAATAAGTCTGAAGACGTGTCTTTTGATATTCCCATTCATCCTATTTGTAAACTGGAGTGCCTGTGAGATGAATCTCCTAGCCTGGAGCTTCTCTAAATGTTCAGTATCTATCTGATAATAATTCACAGGCTGTTGTGGGAATGCTCTAGGTAATTTTTGGAAAAGAATGTAATTGTCTGCCTCATGTCTGCAAGGCCATGGCTGAAATTTTCCTTTTTTTTCTTTTTGCATTTGAGGATGCATTTAAATGTGCCTGCTTGAATACTAGGCACTTGGTTTTGAGGCTTATTTTTTTTTTTTTCAGACAGCCAAGTCTTCCTGCTTTTAACCAAAGATGGGAGAGATTCCCCCACCCCCAGTAGATGCTGTGAATTGACCTTTAGGTGTGATCTGAAATGGCTGCTTTATAGATTAACCTCCTGAACTTTTTCATGGCAGTATTGTTTGCTGCTCTCTTGTTGATGGCAGTTTCCTGTAGTATGTCATCTCTACCTGCTTTATAAAAGTCTACTTGGGTCATTTTGAGAGTGGAATTTATTTTAGTAATTTGTTAAGGACTGACTAAAGGCAGGAGGTCAGCAGAGTTCTCTCTTAAACCCTGTTTCTTGAGGGAAGCAAGCAGAAGCAGCTTTTTTTTAAATTTTTTTTTTTTTTTCAGGGCAAAGGAGCATTTTGATATTTTGTTAGGACTGTCCCTGGCATCCTCTGGATCTTCACAGTAAAAGTTCTATGGGGCTGGGACCCAAGGGTTATAGCTGAGAGACTGTAGTGAAAGAAACCCGACTTGTAGGAAATGTGCTGTTACATCAGGCCTTTTGGAAATCTTCTGTTTTGTTAAAGGATTTGGATGTAGCTGTAACCACATTTGCTACTTTTCGAGGTATTGGTGACAATATCTGGTCTATGGCTTACCCTCCTAGACCATGTGATTCAGCTTTTAATTAGTAGTGTTCATTGTTTTCTGTAGATTACTGGTTTCTGGAGTATTAGGGAGTAGCTGAGAAGATGTGGAGAGCACAACTCTGTTGTGTCTAGTTGTGAGATAGTTAGTTTTGAGATAACATTTCCAGAGCTGCTGTTCACAGATGTGTTTTTAAACCTGGCTCGTACCTTTATCCATAATCCCCCCTCCAGAGCAGCCCAGTAAGTGTTGAAGGAATTACTCAGGCACAGGCGGATGTGGAACAGAATCATCAGTCTGGTGTGGAGGCCAGAGATGACGAGTAAACACATTTTTGAACAGAATTGGCCCAGAAGTGGGGAGCTACAGCTCCTTCTGAGAGCCATCTGTGAGAAAACAATTCCAGCTCCCAACAGATTCTGAACTCACCAAGATTTGGCTTGAAGCTTGTTCAATCTCAACAAAATACTGCAGATAAGAGGATCAGTTACATATTGTTGTTTAGTATTCTTGGGTCCCCCGTGTTTCTGCTGGCGTCCTGACTCTAAAGTGAAAACAAGTAATGTGCAGTGCATGCATTCTTTGAAACAGATCTCTAGTTTGGGTGACAGCATCAGTCTCACAGTTTGTGTTTAATCAAGTTTTGAAGTAATTTGTTAGTGTCATCTTTATGGGGCAAAAAAGAAGGCTCTTTATAGGCAAATGGCTCTTCCTGTGCCAAATCTGTGACACTTGCGTTCAGTTTCATAGCCATTGTGGAAAAGAACTCATTTGGTTGAAAAGAGGTGGAAGTGTGCTAATATATCCTTTCTGGCTGGGACATTGCACAAAATTTACTAGAAAATCATGTTTATAAATGATGGAAGTAGGTACTAATTTTACTTTTTGATTTTGCACACCCAGTACTGAAGTCACACAATTCACATGGGAAGAGAAATATTGTTTGGACACCATATTAAAATACAGAAGTTGAAGTCTCATTCTTTTATATATTGGATCTCTTGTTCATACCGACTTGGTGTCTTTCCACTTTGCTTTATTTTTCCAGTCTGGAAGGACAGTGTAAGTGACCTCACATTTACCAGGTGAATCAGTGCTTAGTGCTCAATTACTAACAAGAAAATGCTGAGAGCTGTTTCCATGTGTCCTCCTCAAGCTCATTGCCAAGCAGTGTTTTGTTTTATCTGTGTTCATTTTGTTTTATATGCCGAGCAGTTTGGTTTTGATGTAAAAATCAAATTCCACATGATGGTCTGGATTTAACTTAAGATGGTGGACAGAATAGATATTGAGAAGTTGCTGTTGGTGCTGTAATGATCCTTAGGTTGCAGTTAAATTGAGTGATTAAATAACATAAATGCTGATAAATTACTCATAATAACCTATGATGATGTCCTGTTACCTTGTACCTACATGAAATTCATGTGTTCTCCATAGGTTCACAGTCGTTCTAGATCATTGAGGTTTATCGAGACAGCTTAAAAGTTTGTTTTACGTAAAATCATTAACAGTTAACTGATTGTGCTGAGATACAGTGATTGGGAGAGGAAGGAGATAATGTGGTTTAGAGTACTCTGAAAAAGAGGCTGCAGCAAAATGGCCAAGCTTTGTTTTGAATGTCTTAAATATTTGTGTTTGTTTAACTTAGGATTTTTGCTGTTATTAAGTGCATGCAACTCTGGAGCTAATTCCTAACTTTGGAGCCAGGCTAGAGTCTGTGCAGAGGAAAATCTCTGTAATACTGAGGATCTGGTGCTTATGATTTGCATCGAATGTGGGGTTTTTTTAGAGCTTCTTTTGCTGTCCTGTACTACTGGCACAGATTTCAATAATGCCATCTTCATTTTCCCCTGTGACTTTCTTTATCTATGGTTACGTCATGCCTCAGAAAACATCTTCACTCAGCAGAGATGTCTTCAACCATCCCAGGACACAGGTTGTTTTTCTTTACCATCATTACCCATTTCTAGCCTGCTGTAAGTCAAAAGGGACGCAAATCTACTGCAAAAGATGTCACAAATGGTACTGCTTTGCTGACTGTCCATGAAAGGGCTTAAAGTCAGGAGCGAGGATTTGTGGAACCTGTCCTTGGTGTGTTCCTGCTGTACAGAGCATTCAGACACTTGAGAGGCTGTCTGGAAGCCAGTGGGGCTGAAGCAGAGCTCTTAGGAGCAATCTGACCAGCTCTTCTGAGTGGGCTGGGTTGCTTCTGCAGTGCAAGTGTCCAGTTGGCTGCTCGAGCAGGACTTGCCCTGAAAGCCACAGTTTTTGCTGCTTATTGTAGACATTTAACAAGAATTAAACAGACATTTTCAGTTACCTTGCATTGAGATATATGTATATATATAAAGAGAGAGATGTAGAATGACTGTTAGTGTTACAGGGGAGTGTGGAGAATCACACAGCTCTTGTTTGGAGAGATGTTTGATCCCTTACTTTGCTTTGAAATGCTCCTGCTCCTTAATTTCAGTGGTATGTGAGCGTTTCCTGGGCTCCTCAACACCATCCTCCCTGGGAGATTAATGCCATTTCAGATACACCTACGGCTTAATGCGCTAGAACAGTGTTTCTGCTGATGAATCATGGTTTCTAAAGTTTAACTGTGAGAAACAAAACCTATGAAACTTCTTAAAACATTCAAGTATGAATTTCAAGGGGAAAAAATATTTCTGGAATATAAAAGTGCTTGATTTATCCAGTCTGATTTTCTTCCTTAGAATTCTGTTAAACTATTTTGTGTTCATGGAGTAACATTAAAACTAAAATGGCTTCGGTTTTGTGTTAAAAAAGCTTTTTTTTATTGGGCGCTGCAGCTGTAAAGAACTTCTCTTAAGAGAAAATGGCATCTACGTGACACAACTTGAATGTCTAATCTTAATTGAGTGATGTGAAAAGCATATTAATAACAAGGCTGCAGTCTTCTGCAATATGCTGGAAAACCAGAAGAAAATAACTGGATAAGGGTTTGTTGGAAGCAGTGTTTGCCTTGCACCATGATTATAAATGTTCTCAGACAAATATCTCCATAAAAGTTTGTTGATGATAATGAATGTCCACTCTATATTTGTAAGTGGAGTAGGAAGATAAGAATCATAGGTTTGGTTTGGATGGGACCTTATAGCTTCACCCCCATGGGCAGGGACACCTTCCACTGTCCCAGGCTGCTCCAAGCCCTGTCCAGCCTGGCCTGGGACACTGCCAGGGATCCAGGGGCAGCCACAGCTGCTCTGGCCACCCTGGGCCAGGGCCTGCCCACCCTCCCAGGGAAAACTTCCTTCCCAGTATTGCATCTTATCCTGCCCTCTGGCAGTGGGAAGCCATTCCCCCTTGTCCTGTTACTCCATCCCTTGTCCCAGCTCTGCTGGAGCCCCTTGAGGCACTGGCAGGTATGTTTTCATAGACATCTTTGTTTCCTTAAAGGGAAAATAGAAAATAGAATCAGCTTTAGAGGTTGTCTGTTGTTTAGGTACTCCTGTAAAACCTCGCTGTTTGCAAGTCTTCTTTCTAAAGCCTATGTAAGAGTCTTACATTGATGGACAAAACTATGTATATTTTTCTACTTGCAAGAATTTTTAATGTGGGTGTTAATTTAAAATTTTGATGACTATAGTATTGAAGCCAGGCTATGTCTTCCAGTAAAATGAAATCCATCTTGTAACAAAGTGCTAGTTTGTGAAATTTTTTTTGTGTGAAATGTTAGCCGTGTTGAGGCGTGACTGACTGCACATTTCACCTTGATTAACTTGCAGGAATGCACAGAAGGCAGCCGGCAGGGTAATAGACAGTATTTTGCAATACATGCTGTTTCCATAATCCCAGTGTAAAGGATTATTTTACTCATTTGCATTGTGGTTATGGAATTCAGCATTGTGCTTACTTCCTGCATCTGAAATAAAGGAGCTGGCTTTGCTGTCAAGCTTATGCAGCTATCTACAGAAGCGTGCAACGTGAAATTTTCTGTAAATTCTTGAATACTAGAATTATCTTTTAACACAGTTTCTTTTTTATGTCATAACTATAAAGCTGTTACAGTACTTCAAGCCATTTTTTATGAATGTTGAAACACTTTATTTTCATCCCTCTGACTGAGAGCAAGGAAAAGCAGAAAGGGAATGCCAGGTGAAAACTAACATTCTCCATCTTGTGTTGTTTTGTTGTTGAGGAGAGTTGCTGGGATGAGATTGAGGTGACATCTGCTGTTGGCCTCTTCAGAAGTTTGGGTGAGCCACTCAGTGCCTTATGTGACTTTTCTGCCGGCTGCTGTGTCCATGGTGCATTTATAAACAGGGTTTTGGGGGAATACCTGTGTGAAGGCTGCTGTGTTAGCTCTGATCAGAACAGCTTCTTGATAGAAGAGTCACTGGATCCAAATGGGCTGGCTGGAAATGTTGAAAAACAGGGGCTGAAATACAATAACCTTGTCCCACTGATGATGAGGAAAGGGTGTGCCAGATGAGGTTTCTCCCGTAGTTTTTTGGATGGTCATTTTGATGTGCATAAATAATGTGGCCCTTGGGAAGGTAGGTCCTGGCTGCTTAGTCCTGCTGTGTTTTAATGGCACAAAAAATAGCCATGGACTTGGACTTGGGACAGCACGTGCCCAGGCTTGGGTCAGCGTGTGCCCGGGTGGACAAGGTGTCCGTGGTGTCCCAGCCATGGTGTGACACAGCCCCAGGGCAGGGCCTGTCCCCTGAGCTGGCACTGCTGAGGCACCTCCAGTGCTGGGGACAGCTCTGGGCCCCTCAGGACAGGAGAGACACCGAGGGGCTGGAGCGTGTCCAGGGCAGGGAAGGGAGCTGGGGAAGGGGCTGGAGCCCCAGGAGAGGCTGAGGGAGCTGGGTGGGATTTGGGCTCTGCTCTCAAGTAATAAGGGATGGGACAAGATGAAATGGCCTCAAGTTGTACGAGGGCATGTCTTGATTTGATACTGGGAAAAATTCCTTATCCAAGGGTGCTGGTATGGAGCCCTGCACAAGGGCTGTGGTGAAGTCCCCATCGAGTCCCCATCCTTGGAGGGCTTTAAAAGCCATGTGTATGTGGAATTTGGGGACATGGGTTAGTGGTGACCTTAGCAGTGCTGGAGCAATAGTTGGACTTCATTATCTTGGAATTCTTTTCCAGCGTAAATGATTCTGTGATTTTGAGTTCAGTTTTCATCTGACACAATTTGCTGGTCTTACTTGGTGAAAACAATTTTCACAATATTAAAGAGAGAATAGGAAACAAGCTGGGGGCACAGTGAGGGTTTTGATTTTTTTAGTGACTGACTTGATGTTTGGGCAAAAGTCATTAAAACTTCAGCTGAGATCAGATGTGTGTCAGAACACAAGTGTTAACTCTGTGTAGTAAGGACTTGGAAGGTAAAGTGAAAACATTGTATTTTGAGTTGTGTCCCTTGTGAAATCAATGCCCAAAGCTTTGATAACTGTTTTTAAAATTATGTATGATCCCAGATGTCTGCTACTTCTTACCTTTTGTTAGCACCTTCATCTCCAGTCCCCGAGCCTGGAGTTGCCATAGTGCACCAGCACAGATGGAAGGCAGGTGTTCTTTCACCTTTAAAAACTTTATCTCCTCGCTATGGTGAGAGTCCCTCAGAAACAGGAGGGAAGGTGGTTAGAAGTATTCTGGACATCTTTCTGCCTCTGAAATGGAGGTATAAATTGCTCGCAAAAGTGTTAGATGATGTATCTGTGCAAAGTTAATTGTTAGTAGCAGCAGAGCACAAGATTGTTTCCTTTTGCATAGACAGCTTTTTTTATTTAAGTTTTCACAAACAGAAGGATTCTAAGTTTTTTGACTTGACAGTTCAATCCTCAGTCTTCCAAAACTAACCCTGATAACCAAGTAAATAATATTACTTGTTTTGAAGATACCTTTGTGATGCTTGATAACAGAATGTGATCTGAAAAGGTGAGGTAGTTCTTCGTGACATTTGAAGATTCAATTATGTTTGTATATCTTACTGCGTATCACAGTATCCAATAGATAATGTAGCTTTTTAAGAACGGTCTTCCTTGCTGACCTTTATGACTATCTCTGTTTATGCATGCCTTTCAGAGTGTCTGAAATAAAGGGGGTTTCACAATAAACTATTCAGAAATTAGGAAATAAAATAAGGAAATGCTTAAAACATGTTGGAAGACAAGTGATAAAACTGATACACTTGATTTCATTTTGGTTTGATATTTTGTTCCACAAGGTGAGACAGATTCTTTGTGGTACAGCTTGTGCTTGCGCTGTGAATTTAAGATTTTGTTGTTACTATTGTTTGAGTGTGGAAACAAATCTTTCATTAACATGAGCAAAGTCAACCTGCACCCTGGACGCTTTGTTTCTTCGTTTTAAACTAACTGTACTCTTGTGTTCTCTGCGAAGGTGTGGGCAGTACTCCATAACCAAGTAACAAGTTGTCAGGTTAGGTGATGAAAGATGCCGCACCACGCTTCTTGAAAAGGCCTCCTTGGGGTGCTGTTGGCTCACCTGTGCTTTTCCTCCCTTTCCTTTTTAGAATATGGTATCAAGTTTTCGTGTTTCTGAACTGCAAGTGCTGCTGGGATTTGCTGGACGTAATAAAAGTGGGCGCAAACATGACCTCCTGATGAGGGCACTGCACTTACTGAAGAGCGGCTGCAGCCCAGCGGTTCAGATAAAAATCCGAGAACTCTATAGGCGTCGGTACCCAAGGACGATTGAGGGACTGTCGGATTTATCGGCTATAAAACCTGCGGCGTTCAACTTGGACAGCAGCTCCTCTCCAGTCGAGCCTGACCTGGCTGTCGCAGGCATTCACCCACTCCCTTCCACTTCAGTCACGCCTCAGTCTCCATCCTCGCCTGTCAGCTCCGTGCTCCTCCAGGACACTAAGCCCCACTTTGAGATGCAGCAGCCGTCCCCTCCGATTCCACCCGTTCATCCTGATGTTCAGCTGAAAAGCTTGCCTTTTTACGATGTGCTCGACGTGCTCATTAAACCCACGAGTCTAGGTAAGCGTTTAATACCTCTGCAGCTTGCTTAATTCATTGAATAAGCTTTGTTTTTGACAATACTGAGCCCAGACTTCAGTGGCTTTTTTGCAGCTGAGACAAGTGGAAACTCCTGTCCTTTTACATCTTTTTCTTTTCTTTACCATTTTCCTCCAAAGTGTAAAACCATGCTCCAGAAAATTGAGTTTTCTGTTATAAAAGTAATATGATTAAAGACATCTGTCTTTTGAATATTAAAATGAAGAGCAGGTAATTCAGTTGGAAGGTACCTACAATGGTCATCCAACTGCCTGACCAAAAGTAGTTAAAGCCATTGTCCAAATTCCTCTTAAAACACTGACAGCTTACAGCATGCTTTTCCTAGAGCCCAGTTCTGATGTTTGACCACCCTCTTGGTATCAAAATGTTTCCTAATACCTAGTCTGAACCTCCACTTTTTGGCTGAAAGATTTGGACCTGAAGTTTCCGCCTAGTGCAAATAAGGAACAGATTTTTCAGAAGTAACAGATAGAGGATTTCAGGGTCAGTAATTTACAAATTGCAACAAGATAAAGAAAACTAATTCATTGGTTTGCTACTTTATCTTTATCTCACTCCCAACAATTCTGCAGGCTCTGAAATAGATACTTCCTGCTGTGATGTTCAGGGTTGTGCATAGAGTAGTGAAGCTTGTCAGCCTGCAGGTTGTTGGAATACTGTATGTTATAATGTGGAGTGGACATTGTCTTCCAAATAACCTGAAATCGGGTTTATCTTCCCCAAGTGCCTCAGTCTTGAACGTTTTTAATTATTTGAACTACATGTTCTGTCTTGAAATTCAGTCCGGCTTACCTTACATGACAAAAAATGTCCCCTAGCTATTTAGTAATATGTTTATAAAATAGTTTGCATCCTCTTAAACAATTTAGTTCCTTAACTGATCACAAAGTGTGATCAGCTGTGACTCGTGCCTCAGTGAGGGATGTACTGATCATCTGCCATCCTCTAGTACCTAACTGTACCAACAAACAGTAATTACAGTGCCTGTTGTCACTTCTCTTTGCTCACAGTGACATTCACTTTTTTTTTTTTTGTGCATTTGAGAGTTAAGTATTTAAATAATAGCTAAGTCAGAGAGCTAGGAGTATAGTCCACCTCATGAAGGGACGAGTGTGGTATTCCTTTGCATAATAGGAAAGCACAAGTTAAATGTGGGGTTTGGTTTTAACCCACACTGAATTAAATAACAGAATACTTCTGCTGTCTTTTTTACATGAGCTCAAGTATTATACTTAAATATCAGATGTGCTCTGTGGTGCGTGTGTGCATACGTGCACACTGTAGCTATTTGGAATTGCTTGGGGAACTTGGTGTGTGTTTGCTCTGTCTGGGTTCCATTTCATGTTTGCCTCCTTTTTGTGTGGGTTTTTTTCTGGGTATAGAAGCAATCTCCCCTGAAGGTCACAGTGGGCAAGGCAGTTCAATTCTTCCAAATTTGCCTGGTTTAGTTGTGCTATTTTTGCATTTGTCCTCCCTGCTGCTTATTTTAAATTGAACATGTCTAATCTACCTTTATGTCAGGTCAAGATTTTTAACTTCTCTTCAATTTTAAAGAAAGTAGGAAAGTGACATGTGTCTGCTGTGGACTTTAAATACTAAAATATTGCCAATTCTCCTCACTGACGGACAAGTTGGATCTGATGTGAATATTGTATTTGTCTTTTGTCAGATGCCACAAAAGGTAAACTCCAGACATGAAGCCTAGCTGGCTTCTCTGGTTTGAATGGTTGTGCTCCCTTCCTTCCTCCCCAAAGATAAAATTGCCTGTAGCTGTTTGTGGATTTTCCAGCTGTCCATTAATAACTTCTGGTGCACATGTTCTTCCTGTAGTACCTTACAGCACTTGTTGGCATCTCTGTAGTATTCCTTTTGTCAGGTATTCCATGAAATAGTTGTGTATTTGTGTGAACCTCCCTCCTTTGGGAGAAGGGATTATAACAATTTGCCAAGCTACTTTAGTACTGAACTGTAATGTGATATTAAACTATCTGAATGTAGTTTAATGAAAGATTTGTTCCATTGCTTTTTTTGTTAACAGTTACATGCAGTTCAGCCACCATTTGAGTATATTCAGTGACTTATGCCTTATTCCAGGAAAAGCTCAACTGCAGATCCTGGTTTAATCAATGGTTTTAATCACCATGGTTCAACCTTTTTTGTCTTTTTTTCTTCTTCTAGTACAAAGCAGTATTCAGAGGTTCCAGGAGAAGTTTTTTATCTTTGCTTTAACACCTCAGCAGGTCAGAGAAATCTGTATTTCCAGGTAAGAAGTAAGAGTGGTATAGTGTAGGTAAACTTCTACAAAATTTCAGGAGAAAGTGTGAGGTTTTGGTTCACTATATGCATCACTTACTCTGCAAATGCAGGGTGATAATCCTCACTGAAGTTACTCTTGAGTTTATATCTGTTCTGTTTCCCTCAGGGACAACTGTGCACAGAATTTCTGTGCATTTTGTGACAATCGCACCCTGTTTAAGAATTATCAATTATTCAGTTCCAAATAATTGTCACTGGAGATGTGGGAAGCTTCCCTACATTTCTCTGGGCCGCAGGGATGGAAGCCTGCTTTCCTGTTTTTTTCCCAGGGTTGATGTTGTAAACTGTGAGAATTCATAGGTCCTCTTTCATCCCTGGCAGCATCCTACTTTATTGTTGCTATGAACTTTTGGTGGAGGATGCTGTTCTTGAAGTCCTGTGTAACTTGGCAGTAGTTTAACAGAAATGTCAGTTGTAAGGTGTTCATAGTTCAATGAAGCAAAAATAAGAGCAAAGTTTCATGATGCTGGGGCAGATGTGTCAGTTGTTTCTCTGCATGGCTGCAATATGAATCCTAAGTGGATACTTCTCTTTTTCTTTCTCTTTGTCACAGGGACTTCTTGCCTGGAGGCAGGAGAGATTACACAGTCCAAGTTCAGCTAAGGTACATTTTGTGTAGTATTCTCTGAAAACTTAATTGGCTGATGGATGTTTGTGGGGACACTTGAAAATGATGCTTTCTCTTTCTGTGAATACAGGCTATGCCTAGCAGAGACAAGCTGCCCTCAAGAGGATAATTATCCTAATAGTTTGTGCATTAAAGTAAATGGGAAGCTGTTCCCATTGCCGGTAAGTATGTATGTGTTTGTGGCTTCTTGGTGACTTGTGGAGTGTGTATGTGTTTTTCTGTAGTGTTAGCTTGCAAAAGCAGTCAAGCTGTTTGTTGTCACTCAGATTTCTCTTATGTTAGGCATGGAGTTTATACCTTTGCTGTGTGAGGTAGCCATTACTGCTGTTAATCATATTGCCCGGACTAAATGTGATTAAGCCCCCTAAAGCAAACCTTGTCTTTTGCTGTTAACATAACTAAATAATTCAAAAACAATCTGCATGGAGAATCCTCCTCACAGGTGCTCAGACTGAGTTTATTTGAAGGTGGTAGCTCTCCCTGTGTGGACTGCCTGTATTTGTGTTAGGCTCGAGTTCCTTCTTGTTCTGAGGGAATGGCATCAGGCTCTCATGTGCCGCTTGTGCGCTGCTCTGCATCTGTCTGGTTAGAGCACAGTGTGTTGTGGGGATGAAGAACAGAGGGGTTTTAGGGTTCCTAGAATGTGCTGGTACTGTAACAGAACACTGTTGGCAGTCACACTTTTCAGGGGTGTCTGATGTTGCAAAAATTTGTACCTCTGGAGGTTTGGGTATAGACAGAAAGGGAAAAGGTCTCTCATTCTTAAAATATCTCTGGAATGGGTTTTTTCTCTTTTTTCTTTCAATAGAACAGAGAGAAACTCTTGCACAACCCATTCAGGAATACTTCTTGAGGCTATAAAGGGTGGAAAAAGTCATAGAACAGAGGGTTTTTTCAGTAGTGTTTTTGGAAAGATGCTGTGTGGGGACAGAAGGTGTGAAACCTTTTTCAGAATGTTTTTTACCAGCTTGGTGTGTCAGATGCATTGTCCTGCACCCTCCCTCCTATGCGCATCTGTGACTGGTTTTTTATTTTTGCCTCTACTCAGCTTAAAGAAGACTCCTAGATTCTCTTTCTCCTACTTCACCCTTCAGTTTACTGAAGGGTTTCTTTCTCCTGTTTTCTGGTCAGTGTTTTCTGCAAATGCTGGTTACATTCTGTGTGACAACTTTGAGGGTTTTCTCTTCTGCAGATTCTGTCAGCAACCAACAACAAAGAATTTGGTCTGATGTTATCTTACAGACATCAAATGTCAGCTGATTCTCAGTCTTGTTAATGTAGGTTACACCCTGCTGTGCTCTCCATTGTGGGCATAACATGTCACAGTTGTAGCAGAAACTACTACTAATCTTGGATTATCACTTTGCTTTAGACCTAAATCCTCTAGCTTCTTCCTGCACATGATTTTTTTTTTTAATCTGTTCAGCTCAATTTTAGGTGAGAAAGTGAATTCATCACTATTGTCTTGGCAACTTCCTTACCCTCCTCATTCACTATGAGCTGAATGACAAATAGAGTCTCAGTCTGAGTGCTTCTGCAGACTCTTTTTTTGTTCATTTGGTCTCTCTCTGCATCAGCTGGCACTTCCTTTCTGTTGCAGGAAGCCTGAGGTAACTTTTTTGCCTCAAAGACCACTATTGTCATTTGCAGTAGAGTTAGGTAATTAACCAGTAATGCCTGCTTTTATTGCACGGTTCATAAGTGAATTTCTGTCTTTGCCTGGTAGGGCAGTTCATGCCTCTGTGGAGGTAGATTATTCTTGGTCACCTCCTTGCCTGCAGTCCTTACCAGAAGCTTCAGAGAAATGCTGCCTGTATTGCACTGGGTTGTGCTCATGTTAACACCATGTTTCCTTGTATCCTACATCTGTGTCACTGGGAAAAACCAGACAAATGAGCAGTCATGCTCTCTTGGTGAATTTCCTTGGTGTAGCAGATGATAACCTGCCTTGAAGAGTGTGGTTCTTTGAAGAACCATGGAAGACTTTCAGGGCCCAAATAATATTGGCAGTTTGTTGCCACTAGAGTTGGCAGCCTGCCTAAACAGTGCCAGGCCATGCTGGTTGGGAGGCAAGCAGAATGCTCCTAGGACAAGAAGGGAAGGTTCCAAATTGTTGTAGGAGTACGAGAGCGAATCTGCTCTCAAGAATAAACTCTGGAGGAAAACACTGAAAGCTTTGCTGATTTAAAAAAAAAAAAAAAAAAAAAAAGGAAATGTAAGAGAGCTTGCATTCACTCTTCTGAAATCATTCTGTCTTTTAAATGTGAAATTGTCACCAGTTCCCATATGTCTGCTGCTTCTGTGTTCTGGGATAAAGCCCTCATGGCATACTGGGCTAATGAGTGGAGGAGGCTGGTTTGTTTTTGGTGTTTGTTATTAATTGTTATTGTTTTTATTTCCAGACTTAGCATCTTTCAAAGTAACTCCTTTCCCAAGCACTAGGTTGTGAATTTGTGTGTATTTCTCTGGTTAAAGAAGTAAGTATTTTTTTCCCAGCATATCCTTTCTGGGTGAGTTTTTTGTTTAAAACAACGCTGTCTGGAAATGCATCAGTAAGGTCTGTGCAAGAGGCTGAGCAGCATCTTGCTGGCATCCTTCAGGTGCAGGATGAGTTTGAGATGGGTGACTGCAGGCTGGCTGTGAGCTCAGAGCAGGGATTCTCAGGGTAGCTGTGGCAGACTGGCTTGTTTTCATTGTGACAGATGCAGGGCGAGAGGAATAAGCTGCAGGGTTATTGCGTGACAAAGGCATTGGAACCGGATGATCTTTAAGGTCACTTCCAACCCAAACTGTTCTGATTCTGTGATCTCTTAAATACAGCCAGTACTCCATGTGCAATCCTTCTTCAGGGACGGCCTTGGCAGAGGACAAGCTGACACGTGTTTCTGATGGGACCAGGTGTAGTTGATAGGAAGCAAAGTAGTCACTGAGGAGATAGGGAGCTCTTGGAACAAGGTGTAATTGGTTTTTAATCAGTGCAGTGTTTCCAGTGTGTGAAACACTCAGTTAGGTCTTCACTACTTGCTCTGTTACTAAGGCTATGACCTTGTGATGTTTCACTCTGTTCCAGTAGGGCACTGGGGGAAGAGGACAAAACATCCACATGACCTTTTACTCTTCCACTGAACTTGCCTGGACCCACACCGTGTTCTCTTTCACCTTTTCAGCACTTCTGTAAAACCCTTTTAAAACAACAAATGCCTTATAAATGTGTTTGACTTATGGTGATCTACAGTGAGAGTCTGATATTTCTCAGAATAAATTCTGGCTTTGCTCTCCAGCCTAAGAAGCCTCTAAGTTTGCCTGCTTCTCACAGATCTGTTTAACAAGTATGTGTCAGCATTTCAGAGTTCAGGAAGGAGACTGGGTAACACATCCATTGTCCTTTTTTCCACAGGGATATGCTCCACCACCAAAAAATGGAATTGAACAGAAACGACCTGGGCGTCCCTTGAATATCACATCTCTAGTTAGGCTGTCATCAGCAGTGCCAAACCAGATTTCCATTTCTTGGGCTTCTGAAATTGGAAAGGTAATCTCCATGTTCTGTAGGATGTGGGAAGTCATCTAAATAACCTGTTTGAGCATTCCTGCTCCCCTGCCGCCTGATGTCGCTGGCAAGTGTTTTGTGTTAGATGTCTGAACTAAGTATCAGTGCCAGGAAACAAAGTTTGCTCTGGAGCTGTGGTAGTTTTCAGTAAAACATGTGCGATTCACATACAGATGGAAAGATTTTCTTACAGGATTGATATTAGAAAGTCTGCTTTTAGAGTTTGCCTGAAATGCATGTCAAAAATAACAAACTCTTTTTGTGGTGTGAGTAGTAAATGCCCCTGTAGAATTTATTAAGGAAAGCAAAGGAGAGAGCAAGGAATTTTTTACTTCATCCTAGGTTTAAATAAATGTTGCAGCACCTTTTCAGCTGTTGTCAAGTCAAGAACTAGTTATTCCTATCACTGCTTGTGTACATCCTGAATGCATTTATCAAAGTAGGTTTTTTTACAAGGTTTTATTTGAAATCGAATTCTCTGGACTGAAAATAACATATATTTCAAAGAGACTCCACTATAAGCTTTTATATTAAAAGTTTAAAAAGAAACTGGATTGAAAGCTAATGTTCAAAAAATAAATGAAGGGCAGTGCTGACATCAAAGGATGAATTTCTAGAAGGGGTGTGGAGACAAAGATCTGAGCCATTGCTTCCCAGTCAAAGCACAAAATCTTAAAATGTCTCCAGTCCTGTGTGTGGTCTTGGCCTCTCATGCTAATGCCTGCTAGCTTTCTTCCCTGTATTGCCAAAATACACTCTGATGGAAGCAGATGACTCGGAATGCTTGGACATCCCCCCCTTTCCCTGAGAGGTGAAGCGAGCTCTGTGGTTCAGTGCTGGTGCCAGAATTTGCTGCTTTTCATCCTCAGTGTGAGACCCTGGGGATCAGCACGGGGTGTCACATAAGGGCTTGTTGGCAAGGATGGGGCTGATTCTGGGGGGCTGCTGGGCCAAGGGGGCATAAACCCCTCTCTGCTGGGTAAACTTGAGCCTGTAGAATCCTCTCTGTAAGGCAACAGGTGACCATTCTTTAAGGAATAAACCAAAAATCTGGGTTTCTTAGTGGTTTGATGTGCAATTAGAATACTTTATCTGCTGCTCTATGTAAAAGCTGGTTTTCCTATAGGTAGTAAAGGAGGAGCAAGACTTGTAGGAGTTCTTTGAAGTTCCTGTGCATTACCCAGGCAGTGCAGGAGCCATAGGAAGGTGGCTGGCAGGAAATAAGAGGTCACAGGTTTGTTCTTGTTACATGGATGAAACCATTATTATCCTGCAGCACTGGGGCTTGCAGACTTTTCATTAGTGACCTACAAGAGGGAGTGAACACTGAACAAAAGAAGCTGACAAGAGGTGTGAGTTAGGGAGGAATAGAAAATGCTGGGGAACAGGGCCAGGCTCAGCAGAACAGACACAGTGTAACAAGGCTGGGCTTAGAAGTACAGAACAAACTAAAGAAAAGGTACAAAGAAACTGGGGCAGCTCTGTACCATCTGAAGCTGTTGTTTGTGTCATAAGGACCATTTATCTTTTGTCAGGTGATTGTTTGAGCTCCCCGCTGACACTGGAAAAAAGGGGAAGATTAAGGAGACAAAATGTGAGAAATTCTTAAAAGACTACATGTATGAAATGTGTCACATATGATCTTTGCAGGAGAGGAGCTCAGACTGTCTCCTGGTTGTGGAATTACCTTTTAGTTCAGTCATAACTGGAAAATTACACCTGATTGACCAGAGAATTCTGGCAGAATGTTGGACCTCCACAGAATTGAAGTTGTCTGTCATGGCTCTTAATAATGATAAAGAAAAAAGTCACTCTTTTTTTTTTTTTTTTTTAACTTTATGCTACAACTAGTATAAATAGTCATCTACTGTCATAGTGGGAGTTCTGTATGAAATCAACATTTAATCTTTAATCTATCTTTTTGTAGAATTACTCCATGTCTGTGTATCTGGTTCGCCAGCTCACCTCAGCTATGCTTTTGCAGAGGTTAAAAATGAAAGGTATTAGAAACCCTGATCATTCCAGAGCACTAAGTAAGTAATTAGCTTGCCTGTCTGTAATTTTGTGGGGTGGTTAGTGGCTCTTTAAAACTAGAATTGGTAATACAGAAGAGTTTTGCTGTATTTTGAGAATAAAGTCCATACCCAGGGTTTCACAGGTTCCCTTGGCTGTTGGTGAGGCATCACACTCTTTTTCAATGAGGGTTTTTTGGGAACTTAACCAGAGATCCCTCTGAAATGTGTTTATGGGAATAAGCACCCCTTAGTGTGCTGGGCAGTGAGGTGCAGTGAGATGTCCTGAGTTCTCCTCACTTGTACCTCACTCTCTCATAGAGAGACACTCATTATGTCTCTCTTGACAGCATCAGATAATGTGATACAGTTTGCCAGTTGCTTATAAGTAGTGAAACAGTTGTTTGTGAACTAGTTTCCTAGATTAATTTTTTTAGATGGCTAAAAGAAAAGTGCATGTACTGCAAGGTTGGCATTTGAAATGATCTCTATGTATAACTTCTTTATTTATTTTAATAGTTAAAGAAAAACTAACTGCAGATCCTGATAGTGAGATTGCCACAACCAGCCTGCGGGTCTCTCTGATGTGTCCTGTAAGTATGGCTGGAAACTTCCAGATTCATATTTTCATCTGAAGTGCAGAATTGGGCTGCTTTTCCAAGGCCTTTCTTTAAAAACCTCACTGGCTTCATATTTTATTAACATGCCAAGATAAAATAGTGGGGAGAAGGGTGCATCCACAAGCACCTGATCATAGCAGCAGTAACTCAGCTGTGATTTAGGGCTGTGAATGCACTGAGTCAATCTGCTGCTTGTGTACAGTGAGGTCTGTAGAGAGATTAATCTCCTTCATTGAGGTGCTGAGGCTAATCAGCCAGGCTGATGGAATAATTAAAGGATGGAGTGATAATTAAAACCTCTTATCTCCTCATCTTGGCAGCATTGCCTATACTGCAGATACAGTAGCAAACAACAACAGCAACAAAAAAGGTGATCACTTTTTAACAAGGTAATGCTGCCTTGGGGGTTCTCTTCCCAGGTAGAAATTGGTCATTCTAACTGTAGCAAGTTACTTGGAGCTCAGGAGAACACCTGAAATATTGGATTAAAAGAAAATTATAGAAGTGGGTACTTCAGTAGATTGTTTAATAAAAATTAAATCCTGCAAATAACATTGTTGCAGGTCCATTAGAAGGGTTTCTGTCTGTTCTCAGTGTGGTGAAGCCTTGGAGCAGGGCTTAAATTTTCCTTTAGGAGCCCTGTGTGGGTGCTGTGATGGGTTGGATTTACTTGTAGCACCCTCAGCCCCAGGCACTTCTCTAGTGAGCAGGAGGAGTTGTTTCTCTGTCTTCTGACACCCTTTAAATGCATCTCCTGCAGCTGGGAAAAATGAGACTGACAATCCCATGCCGGGCTGTGACTTGCACACACCTGCAATGTTTTGATGCTGCTCTTTATCTTCAAATGAATGAGAAGAAGCCTACCTGGATCTGCCCTGTCTGTGACAAAAAGGCAGCTTACGAGAGCCTAATACTTGATGGGTAAGAGACTGGCTTTGCAGATTACACAATTACTTAAATTTTTTCATTGTTTCATCAGCTACTTTTGTGACTTGAAATTTAGCCATTTCATACTATTTTGTCAAATTATTTCAGACTGAAGGAACCACTAGACTCTGTTAGTTTCTCTTTCCATAATGAACTATAGAAGTTTATTCTCCTAACTGCACCATCAAACTCTTCGCTCTCAATGTGTTTCCTCTGGACAAATCCAAATGCAACATCTAAGGATAGGTCTTCTTTTCAGATGTTGCTATCCCTGAAAGGTGTTAACTTCAAAATATAACTTGTAACAATTGTCTTAAGTTGGTTCAAGGGACTATGGTTTCTGCTTCAATATGGAAATCTGTGCATTGCAGTACTGTTGGAGTGAACTATGCCTAGGTTGGGATAATTTTATTTTCTGATATCTGGAAAGGCTGTAATTACAGTCTTCCAGGTAAAGAGGATGTAGAGGGAGAGGAGAGACAGTGGGTAGAAGTTGATCGTAATTATCTTCTTCTCTGTGTCTCCTTTTCACTTAGAATAAAAATGTCACTTAGAATCAAATGTGAAACTTTTATTTTTTCAGCCTCTTTATGGAAATCCTTAATGAATGTTCTGATGTGGATGAGATCAAATTCCAGGAAGATGGCTCCTGGTGCCCCATGAGGCCAAAGAAGGAAGCTGTGAAAGTGTCAAGTCCACAGTGCACCAAAATAGAAAGTATGTACATCTGGGTACTGTTTACAAACCAGCACAAAGTCCTGGAGACTCATTTGTTGCTTGGATAATGCGTGTGGATCTTGGTGTTTGTTTTGTGGAGGGCTTACTACCTCTAATCTTCTTGTAATTTAAATTAGAAAAGAAAGGGTCGTGTCTCTAAGAGTGCATTTTTGGTCTTTGTCTCTGCTCTTTATAATAGCAGTTAAGAAAATGGAAGGTTGCTTTTGTTTTACATCCTTAAAATGATAAGTGAAAACAAAAGTTTGTTCTTTAATAGTCTCAATGTGACAGAGAAGAGTCATAAAGCAGGTACTGGGGCATAACATTCTTTGTAATGGCCAAGGAAGGTGATCTGTTATACAGGATCTGAGTTCCTGGTTCTCTTGCAAATAGAAACTGCTGACGTCACCAGCTTTTGCAGAACAATGATGTTTTATTTTCTCCTTCAGGTTCCAGTGTTGTTAGCAAACCGTGTTCCGTGACAGGGGCCAGTGAGGTAAACAAGAAGAAGGTTGATGTTATCGACTTGACAGTAGAGAGCTCTTCTGATGAGGAAGAAGATCCTCCAGCCAAAAGGAAGTGCATATTTATGTCTGAAATACACGGGAGCCCAACCAAAGGGTTTGTCAATTTTAAAGTCAGTTGTTACCCTGTAATATCTCAGCTAAACTGATCTGTAGAGAAATGTACTTGGAATCCAGCTCTGCAGTTGCAGAGGGGAATGTCTAGGCCTCTCCTGTAGAAGGTTGTATTGATACAGTAACTTCGTATAGACACTATTAAATAGATTTACACCTCGCAAAAGACTTGTGCTGACTGTTGCTGTGTTTGCAGGGACATTTCTCCATAGAAAAGGAAGCTGACTAAGCTAGTGGGCAGTGTTCTCCTGAGAAAGTAGATTATACCAAGTGGAGGAACTTTATGCATTCTTGCTGAGTTAGTGTCATCTTAAAGGCTTTTCTCTTGCTGTCCTGTCTGCTATAACCTCTATCTAATCTGCTCTGGTGCCCAGGGAACGAGGCTCTGTTGTGTGTTTCATTCATCCTGTCAGTCTTGGAAGGGAGTCACTTTGCTGTTTTGAATCAAGATGAGCTTTTCCTCCATCCCTCTGTTAAATTCTGGAATGTCTTGGATGCTGTTGTTGGCTGTGGTCATCTGTCAGTCCTGCACAACCAACGACTTCCCAAGTCTTCTGGCAACTCCTGCATCTTTGTAGTCAGTCTGGCTTCAGCACCAGGCTTGACCAGCTTCTCTGCTGCTGTGCCACCTTCTGTCCTGATCTGTGCACCTCAGCTCGGGTTTTCCTGTTTCATGTTCCTGCTCTTGGCCCGTGGGGCACCCCAGACCTGCAGGGAGTGAGGGCCACTGCTCAGGCTCACCAGCACTCCACTGCTCCAGGCTCAGCTTCTACTAATGGCTCATCAGTTGGTGTTGCTGCCTGCATGAGCTGTGTCTGTGTCTCTCTGTGTAGTGGTTTATGACTTGTACTAAAACAATATTAATAATAATAAACCAAATCCCCTTCTATTTTGAAGGTTCCTCTTCTGTTTCAGAACTATTGAGCAGGTATGGTGAGTCTCTAGTCCACAGAAATGTCTGTGTGGTCCTTGGTCAGCAAGTAGTTTGGTCATCTTCAGATACTTTCAGCAGTGATACTGCAATGCTGTTGATTTTTTGTGAGGATTGTGGAGGAGTCCTTCTGCAAGAGACTCTTCCTCACTTTTACAAGAAAGCGTAGCTACAAATACATCTCTTAATGAAGTTTCAGAAGGCATCAAGACTTCCTTCTGTGCTCCTATGTTTGAGATGGCTTCCTGCATTTGTAATTGTAGGAGAACTGACTGATTTTTCTCTCCATGACCCATGTATTTTCCTTGGTTTTTGGGTATGGATGTTGCACATTTTCATTCTTCAAATCCACATCAAAGCCAGGCTTTTGGGGTATAGCTTATCTCCTTTAAACAGAGTTGTCTGAATGCTTGCTTTGGGAAAACTGGGGATGTCTTCTTAGAGGAAGCAACAGTGTAGGCTGAAGTGTGAGAGGTGCCTGAGAAGGGAGGGTCTGAAATCCAAGCTTCTGACGTCAGAAGTAGGTTAACAGGTGTGGGAAGGAAGATGAGTGGATAACATTGATGGCTGGAGGGAGCGATGTGGAGCATCTGGGAGCAGAATTCTGTATCTTTCCACCTGGCTTGGAGTTCCTGAACTGTTTTATGCACGTGGCTGGTGCCTGGGCACCTGTGGTGGTGTTTGTAGCAATGCTGCCAAGAGGTCAGGCAGCATGAGGGAAAGCAGAAGGGTTGTAGCATGCTCCTTGAGAGCATGAACTGGAGGAAGCTGTGAGTAAAGACAGGCTTATATTTAATTCCCACCTATGTAATCTGTGTCATCCTGTGGGGGGGATAAGGGTCACTTTTGCCCTTGGTGTAAGGGGTGGGCGCTGAGCAGCAGTTCTGTGGAGAAATCAAACAGAGCACTCTCCTCCTGGCTCTGGTCACCTGCACATCCCTCTGAGGGTGCTCACAGACACCAGTTGCTGTCTTTGACTGTCGCCAATGACTCCAGCACTGTACTTTGTTTTAATGCCAACTTGCTCTTGTGTCACAGCTGCTGTTGAGAGCCAAGACATGGTCATGTTATTATGAAGACTGTTATGAAAAAGGAAATTAGAGTGGAGTGCTGTGTAGTGAGTAGCCACGCTATAGCTGTGTTGTCGCACGGTGGCTTGTGAATGAGGGTGCACAGCAGTGCATGGTTTCCCTTGTGCAACTAACAGCCAGGTTGTTTGTAATTTCCCATGCTGTTTGAAACAGGGTTCTCATGTATCAGCCATCTACTGCCAGAGTGCCCAGCGTGACGACGGTCGATGCTGCTGCTATTCCTCCTTCATTAACAGACTACCCAGTACCATTCCATCACCCACCAATATCCAGTATTTCATCAGACTTGCCAGGTATGTGCTGGGTGTTTTTCCTGTGTGTTCTGACAGCAGTATTAATTTATGGGGTGGGTAGAAATTGGAAGAATTGATTAACTCTTTGGTTTTGATTTTTTTTTATTTTTAATGGAACAAGTCTAATGCAGTATGGCACTGATGTGATGTCTAGACAAGCCTAGTACAGGCTGTCTGCCCATTTTCAGATTGCATTTCACAACAGTGATGTGACAAACACTGCTTTTGGGGTACAAACTGGCACTTGAGCACGGCGGCCAGAAACTGCTCTTGCCATGCTCGGCCAGACTTTGTGTAAACATCCAGTAGTTATGTGTTGTAGATGCGAGGGAGAGTAGTTGCTTGTTTTAGTTACTAGAGGTGTGAGGGTGCTGACTCATCCCAGCCCTCAGTGTAGTAACTCTGCTAGCTGATTGTAGTGGTGCTCTGTCTAGACTGTATGAAAAAGGTTAAGGTGAGCTACAATCTGTGAGCTGACCTCTATTGACTTTCTTTACCTAGACATACCCTAAATGCCTATGATGTATTCTTCAACACTGCTGCTAAATATCAGACAAAAGGTGGGGATACTGATTGTTTTCTATCCTGGCTCCTTGAAAAGAACACTGTGTATAGGGACTCTGGGGGTTCTCTTGGCCGGCTGTAACAAACCCAGAGCCCAGGAAGTGGTGACTTGTGGTGACAGGTGTCACTTTGGCCTCCTGTACTTCCCCTTTCCCTGCTCCATTGCCTGTCTCCATTCCTCCCCTGCAACATCTCTGGGTTTTTTCCTCTTCTTTCAGCACCAGTTTGGCAATGAGATGGATATCATTCCCCTTGTTTCTCTGTCCATTTTGGCTCCTTTACTCCTCCCTCCCTCCACTTCTCCCGTGTTAAGAAATCAGTTGTCTTCCCAAATTGGATAGGAGAATTAAGTTGAGAGTACAGATATCTAGAACTGTTGTCCAGCTCTCACTGACTGAAGTTCTAGAACTTGTACAGACAAAAGAAGCTGTCAGTTCTGTAAATGCAGCTGACCTTTAAAATCTCCTTCAAAATCTTTCTCTAATGGAGAGGAGAAGGAGAGAGATCACAGGCCAGAAGAGATTTGGAGGTGAGGGGAGAGGGAGGGAGTATATCATTTCTTTCTGTTGACATAGCAAACACAAGGCCAATATTTAGGAAAAAAAAAAAAAACAAACAAAAATGTGGTAATTTCTCATTGGTTTCATAATTCTAAACATCTTGCCCTAAATGCTTACACGCTAATGGTGTTTAAGATGGACACTAGTTGTCACTGCTCTTGGAGGATATACATTGAACTACTTGTAGTTTCCTCTTCTTCGTTCCTTTTATTTGTCTAGACACAAAACGGGGATGATATTAGAAATGTTTCCTTATTGGCTGCCCGTGGGTGGAGGAAGAGACCTGCTGCTTGTTTTTGGACTTGTGCATGTTGTGACTTTACTTCATTCCAGCATCTTTAATGTGATGACACTCTTCATGTCCCAGTTTGGCCAAGTCAGGTACAATATGCAGTGAAACTTGCATTAATGAACCAACAGCTCCAAATGGCAACCTCCATCTAAGCAACCACATTGAACCACCCAGCAATATCCAGTGAATAATACATCATTTTGTCATCCTCATTCTTAAAAAGAGCCACTTGTACTAGATAACTCGTTTTGCTGCTGCCTGAAGTAGTCGTTGAGAGTGGTGTCACAGTGGTATATTCCATTTAGAAATTCTGTATGAATTGCAAAATCTGTTCTACAACCACAAAAAAAAAAAAAAATCCTTAAATTTGTTGTGTGTGAATGAAAGAGAGACTTGTCTATTTATTACCCTTCTCTTCTTCCTAGGTCTGGATTTTCTTTCGCTAATCCCAGTTGACTCACAGGTATGTTTCTGATCTGTTGTGGGGTTAATTTTCAAGTCTGATAAGTCTGATTTTTGTGATGTTGTGCTGCAATAATTATCAGTGCCACAATCCAAAATGTGTTTGCAGTTTGCTTGGTTAGACCTAACTAGGAAAACCTAGCAAGAACTGGTAATGAAGATGCATTAAAGAGGATTCAGTTTATGATGAATCAGTTATGATGAATCCAGGCCTGGAAACTCATTCTTTACTTTTTAAAGTAAATATGTGCTCAGCACTAATTTGAATATACCCAGAGTGTATTTGAGGCCCTGGCACAGGCTGCACAGAGAGGCTCTGGCTGCCCCCATCCCTGGAAATGTCCAAGGCCAGGTTGGGGCTTGGAGCACCCTGGGATAGTGGAAAGTGTCCCTGCCCATGGCAGGGGCTGGGGTGAGATGAGCCCAAAGCATTCTGGAGAACACAAAGGGGAGGGTGAGGGAGGAGGCTGGTGGCTTGGTCACTGATTTCCAGAACTCTGGGCACGCCTCACCGAGGTCCCGCTCGGAAGGCGTCTGGCGCTTGTTGTGTGGGGAAGATGTATCTTCAGAGCATACATTTCCCTCGTGCAGTTAGTCTCTTCACTCTTCATTGTTTGTTTCAAGCAGTACTGTCCTCCTATGTTTTTGGATAGTCTCACCTCAACCTTAACAAGCAGCACGCCTGGCAGCATCATCACCTCCACCAGCCACCACGAGAGCAGCACGCACGTTAGCTCCTCGGGCCGGGCCGAGGCCGGCGTCATCACCAGCAGCAGCGGCGGCAGCGCGCCCGACATCATCTCCCTGGACTGACCTCGGGGCACCCCGCAGGCATTGCACACAGCTGCTGCTGCTGCTGCTCCTCCTCCTCCTCCTCCTTCCCCCCCTTGGAATTCCAGCACCTCGCCCTGATATTTATTGAGAGGATTTGCCTCCTGGGAGAGTGGGGTGAATTTGTTGATGCTAGGAAGAGAAGTGGTAGAATGATTTTTTTATTTTTTTTTGGTTGGGGTTTTTTTCCCCCCCCTCTCCTCCCTCTTTACCCTGCTCATTGAATAGCTGGTATAGAAAAGGCCCTTTTGAGAATACATGTTCAAGCTTTTGGTTTGTTCTGGGGATATAGACACTGTTTGTGGATTCCATAAGTGGTTTCTAATTTTGTTGTAAAACACAGCAATAATGTAAAAACAAATGAGGTTTTTTTTTAATAAAGCACTTACTCTAGGACAGCAATTAGGACAAAGCTGCGAAAGTGTAAGAATTAGTGAGTTTTTAATGTTTTCACTGGGGCCTGTAATAAACTTCATTAAGAGAATGAAGCTTTGAAATAGCCATGACATGTGTTTTATGTCTTGTTCCCACCTCCCCCTTACCTGGGGATGTACAGGAAGCCTCTATAAATGGAGTTGATGGGGGTTTTTTTCCTAGTTTCATGTTCTTTGCAAATGCAACAAGAGCCTAAGCTGTGACCTCTTCCTCTTTATGTTCTTTGAGCTAGGAAGGGGACAGACTATCTATGCAAACCCTGCATCACACAGTCTCTGTGCTGCCATGTTACAATTGGGACACCTTGCCACCATCAAAAACTCCCAGCATACAGTTGAGTGCACAGCTGCTTTCTGTGGCAGCTGTAGGGAGATGAAATAGGAACAACTTTTTCCAGTGCAGGAGTATTTCCTAGGATTTCCTGATTATGGTTTCTGTCTCTTCAGCAGCTGCTGTATTTCCATGTGGACTGTGAGGGAGGCTTGGCTTTTTAGGAAATAAAGGCCATAGCTGCAGAGTATCCCTAACCTGATTTTGAATTGTGTGTTTAGGGCTTAATGATGCTTTGCCCCGCTTTTCCTGGCCTCTTGATTGTTGCTTTTCTACTTCAAAGGGAACAACTTCCCCCTGTTTTACTCCTCTGATGACTGTGCTGCTTTGTTTGTGTGTACGCGGTGTCTGCCCACACACACCTGGGGATAACCTCAGCAGTACTGTACGTGGAAGAGGTTACAGACTAGGAGAACCAAGTCATTTCCATGGAGCTGGAATAATGGTATTGTCTATGTATGCTGAAATAACAGCTTTTTTAAGTGTTGCATTTCTGTTAAGTAACTGTATTTGAGATTATTCCTTCCCTAATGACCAGATATTAGGTTTTTTGCTAATTTTGTGTTCCTTTTTTCTTACCTCTTTAGTTGGTTGTCTGGTGCTTTTTTGCCTTTCAGTACTGTTACAGTATTTGAACCAAGTACATGGATGAGAAATATTGAAACAGGATGTTTTGTAACTTTTGTCTGCCCTGTACCCCTACCTTTAATGCTGCATTACTGTTCCTTATTGCCTTTTTTGTATGATTTTTCACAGCAGTCTTGAGTTCACATGTTGGTCTTAATAGTGCACCCAATCTTCCTTTTCTTTTTTCTTATCTGTTTAATATTTTGTACTTGTTAAGGATCAGTTGTTAGCATGATTTATTTCCAATAAAACCATGCTTTTCATGAAGTTTTTCCTGATGGCCTGCAGCAGATCAGTGCTTTCTGCATCACCATTGCACGTCGACTTGACCTATACGTAGAGTGTGGAAAGAGGTTCCAAGAGTAACTGAATAAAAGATTTAAAACTGGTCTCTGCTGAAAATGCTGTTTGTGCTCTTAATGTCAAACTCGAGTGTGTCTGAACCGGCTGAGGGGATGAGAGCATCTCACATGTGCATCAGAAAAGTGAAGTAAGGACAAGTGTCCTTAGGATGTGCTCTAAACCACTCAGGGTGTGATGAAAGAGAGCTGCAATTTTGTAAATTACCATGCCCCATGTAGAAGGCAGTAATTGGGGCTGAGGTAGGATTGTGTTCTTCAGCTGTTGTGGGCTCCAGGCTGCATTTAGCTTCAAACCTTCCAGAGCCATGGCAGCAGCAGTGCAAACTGAAAATGTTGGAGCCTGGATTGTCACAGGCTGTGACAAAAGCAAGTGCCAGTAGGAACAAGGCATCTGTAACCCCTGAGTCCTTCACCTCTGCTGAGGATGAGGGTGTACCAAGGGGTCAGGGCCCTGCAGTGCCCCCTTCCATTCTCCTGCTTCCACAACAGTACAAGGAATTTGTTGGGATGGGTGGGGAGGGGGACGGGCTGCGGCAGAGGTGGGCCCTGCACCACTCCCGTCCTGCTCAGCCACTCTGGCCAGTGTAGCTGGATGTGGCTTTGGTTCATTTTCCTTTCAACAAACCCTAAAACACATCAGGGTGTCTATTCAAGAACCTGTAACCAGAAAAAGCTTTCAGAGAAGGTTAGATAACTTCTTGCCTCCTTTCCACTGTTTGGGGGGGCTGTATCAAGTACACCTCTGAGCCAGCTACAGAAGGGCAGTAAAGCTGATGAGGTTATCATACCAAGTCCCCCTGCTGCACAGATAACAGCATCCTGTGAAAGCCTTGCTACACAAACTGGCCTTTTCCCCTCTCACCCATTCATTTGCAATGATTTTTATTGCTGTTTCTGGAAGTGAACTAGCTGCTAAAATCCTGGTGACAGAAAGACTCTGCCTTCCTCAAGGCTCTCAACCTGAGCTGGCTTCTGATTTTCATATTCACCATCAGATAAAGCTGTTGGAGAGGCAGGACTTTTCTGCCCAACACCATCACATCTGCTCCAGGAGCTTGTGCACCTCTCCAGCAGCTGAACAGGCATTTCTTGAATTGGAAAATAGTGTGACACAGCCCAGGGCAGGGCCTGTCACCAGGGCTGGCACTGCTGAGGCACCTCCAGTGCTGGGGACAGCTCTGGGCCCCTCAGGACAGGAGAGACACCGAGGGGCTGGAGCGTGTCCAGGGCAGGGAAGGGAGCTGGGGAAGGGGCTGGAGCCCCAGGAGAGGCTGAGGGAGCTGGGGAAGGGGCTCAGCCTGGAGAAAAGGAGGCTCAGGGGGGCCCGGGTGGCTCTGCACAGCTCCCTGCCAGGAGGGGACAGCCGGGGGGGTCGGGCTCTGCTCCAGGGAACAGGGACAGGAGGAGGGCACAGTCCTAAGGTGCACCAGGGGAGATTTAGGTTGGACATCAGGAAGAAATTCTTCAGAGGGTGATTGGGCAGTGGAATGGGCTGCCCAGGGAGGTGGTGCTGTCACCACCCCTGGAGGTGTTTAAGAAAACACTGGATGTGACACTCAGTGCCATGGTCTGGGTGTCAAGGTGGTTTTGGGGTCACAGGTTGGACTCGATGATCTCAGAGGTTTTTTCCAATCTGATTGTTTCTGTGATTCTGAACTGACAGCCTTTTGCCATACATCTCCCAGAGCACAGAGGATTCCTCTTAGGAAATAAAAGAACTTATCTTCTGTCTAAGAGAACAAAACTTGGCTGTTCAGCAAGAATTCCTGCCAGAGTAACAGTGAAAGGAGGCACTTTCCAGGGTTAAGAACAATTGTGTTCTAGGCAAACTGTAAAAAACACCATTAGTCCTAGGAGGATTTTTTTTAAGTGGGCTTTTTACACAGGCAGGAATGGTCACAGAGAACATACAGGCAGCATCAACCATATAAGCCAAATTCGGATGTCATTTTTATTTTTTAAATATGTGATCATGTCATCCCCACACTTCATTAACACTCTGTGTGTATTCAATGTGACGCCCTAAAAAATTTCCATTTCCTTCTTGGTTTTAAGAGGAAACTGTCAAGACAAAACTGGGCAGTGCATCACACACCATGAAACAGAAGTGACTAAAACTTACCTAGGAAGTTATCCAGAGGTGGAACAAACTCCTTGAGACCTTTGTCTTTCCTGTTTCAGGCACAACTTATGAAGGATCTCCAGGGAGAATCTACCAATGATCAAAGATGCGCTGGAAAAAAATTAGCTGCCAGTGTTGGATCTCAAACTGGCAGTAAAACCTAGTGGGAAGGAAAAAAAACACCAAACCACTAAAAAGGGATGAGCCAGCCGCAGGAAAAAATAGAACTGGCTTATTGTGAGTTTTTGCATAGACAAAACCCTAGAACACTCTAATGGTACCTAAGAAACTGCTGCTTTCCAATTAATCCTTTAAAGCAGGTAAAAGTGAGGCCAACTCCCACTTGCAGAAAAGATCTCATGTGACCAAGTTAATTGGCAATAAAAAGGCAAAATTCAATTCAGATTGACAGAGTGGGATACAGAGGAAAAGGTGTTTCACATGTCACAGGAACTGACCTGGTCAGCTTGAGCTCCTTGGGCTATTATTAGCACCCAAAAGTGTTAATTCAGTGTTCAGAAGCAGCCAAGGTGAGAAATGGAGTGCTTGCACCTGTGAGGAAAGGAACAGGACACAAAACAATATGTTCAGTGACAGCCTGTCCTTCATAATGAACCTGTGCAGTGTGGCTCTATTAATATCAAAGCAATTACTGCAGAGAAGGTTCCAGAAGGGGAGCATGAACAAAGCCCTGAACACACTCAGCCAGCTCGGGCCCTCCAGTGTGGGAAAGGCAGCAGTGCAGTAGGACAGACACAGAGGGCTAAAAATTAAATATGGGAAAAGACCTCCTAAATACTCAAGCCCAGCCACACAAGTATGTAAGTTATTATTTTAAGAAGTCAGATTGCCAGTTTAGACTTCAAATTTGACCATCTCTTACTTCATCCCTGATTACTTAAGCAGGTACCACACTGATGCTTTGAAAGGAGACACCTCCAAAATAAAACGTCACATTTCTTGCAGTTTTTCCATCTGAGGAGTTCCAAATGCGCCCCGTGAAACCTCCTGATGTCACAGGACACTCCTAAAGAGCATTTCCAGAAAGGGAGCAGTGAAATGGGACATACAAACAAACCACAGTGCCAGAGGAAGGTCTCTCTTCCACACTGTGAAGTTTCAGGGGCAGCACAAGAAAAATCACATTTATTTTAAAGGTAGCCTTAGGATTGGCACGGGGCTGTCCTGTCATGGAAGCTCTTGGTGTCCTCCTCTTGAAGGTTAAAATTTGTACTGAATTTCCTACCCTGCTGCTGCTGGTGACCAATTCTTTCTCCCAGGTTTTCTGCAAAGGAAAAATCTTTGTTTAAAATGATGGAAACCCAACCTGAAAAAGAAAAGTCTGAGTGTGCAGGATCTGCCACGTCTTCCTGGCACCCTCAGCTGGCACCAAAGCCTGGAGGAGCTGGCTGCCAGGAAAAAAGGAGTAAATTATCTGAACTGGAGATGTTCTGAACGGAACATGTGCAGGACAACAGGCTGACAACCAGTCTGATAAATACTGTACCTAAAAAAAAACCCCATCAATTTGGCTCAGAAACATCACTACAGCTGCAAAACTCCCCTGCTTTGCCAGGACAGGTCTCACAAGGCACAGAGGTGGAAAAAAAATTCTCCATTTTGCTCTTTTGTCTTTGCACCCACATCCTTCAGCCCTGATGGCCAAGACATTTTTTAAGCAGCTGGGCTGGTATATTTCCTGCTCACGACCCAGCACTGTGGTCTGGATTTAATTTTTAAAGCAGGTTTTAAATATTCTGATTGCTTTAAGATAGTTAAGACAAATTGGTATGTGAAAAGCTGCACTTAGTGATAAACAAATACTTTTAGGATGGAATGTGTTTTTCAGGCTTTTCGTGGAAAAATTTAATTTATTAAGAAAATCCAGTTATTCAAAGGGCAGAAGTTAATGTTTAAACAGTTCAAAAAGAATTTATTAAAAAAACCCCCAATTCTTTCTGCTCTTTCTAGTTATTTAGGATACCCATTGCTTGTTATCCCAAAGGTTTACTGACAGGAAGAAAGAAATTACCTCCAAATAGTAACTTTGCCAGAGGAAAGGTAATTTATAAATATCAATTTGCCTACCCACCTACATTTTGCTATTTCATTTAACCTTCTCATAACTTTAAAATAAAAACCCTCCTAGAATCATAGAATGAAAATGGTTTGTGTTGGAAAGGAACTTCAGGTCCATCCAGTGCCACTCCCTGCCATGGGCAGGGACACCTTCCACTGTCCCAGGCTGCTCCAAGCCCTGTCCAGCCTGGCCTGGGACACTGCCAGGGATCCAGGGGCAGCCA
>VZUI01035631.1:0-56156 GCA_013401135.1 Cettia cetti | reverse complement strand
AGAAAAAAACACATTTCCCCAACTGCTTTCAACAGATGAAATAGAATACACATTTTTTGGTTCCATAACCCAAGACAGCAACATCATCCACCAGAGTGCATCCCAAAACCGGGTTCCCATAAATTGAATCAAACAATCACCCTCTCCCAGAAAGCTGTTCAGTGGACTAATAGCAGAGAAAGAAAACTTCATAAATATTCAGGAAAGGAGAAAAGGACAAAGAAAAATGGAGCAACTTGACATTCCACTGGAGAACAGTATCAAAACGAACTTTGCAAAAACAGACTTTGTGAACAGGGCAGGTTTGGTGCAATAGAGGCTGAATCTCGGTTCACCCAGCTCTGATCTCGGGCTCGGCACTGATTTCTTTTGATGGTGGCTTTCCTGGACTTTTTCTAAGTCAATTTATCAATAAATTCCCTTTTATTGATTACAATTGGCTTTTCATTTATAACAAACATTATATATATAGCATTCATCTTAATATTTGCAAATAGCCAACTTTATAATATGTATTCATAACAGGACGAATCAAGACGCCATCACACAAGATTATTCATGAGCTGGAGAGCCAAGGGGTGGTCATTAAGGCCCACTGAGAAGAATGACAAGATTTGTCTTTACAAACAAGCAGTGGGTCTGCTGGTAGATGAAACTAGCACTGAAGATAAGAGAAACAATGGTGTAATATATGTTATGAGTAAATTCGTGCTAAAAAAAATCTACAGTATTCCGTTTGACAAAATCCCAGCAACTTGCATGAATATTCGACTGCAAAGAATATATTCCAGGGGTCTCCTCTGATGGGATTTCAGCGATATGCACCAGCAACTTACATGAATATTCCTCTACAAGAAAAAGGTATTCCAAGAGAATACCCATTCCCAACTAGCAGCCAGAGACAGAGAAGGAGACTGTATTAGCATGCAAAAGAAGAAGATAAGATCAAGATAAAGAAGCAAGAAACCCCCTGGCAACCTGAAAAGCCTGAAAACATATAAAAAGAACTCTCAAATAGCTGTACTTTGCGAGTCACGTGGAGTGAAGCTAGATTCCCTCCCTGTCTCACCTGATGCTGATTGCCTGGTTCAGCATCGATCCAATACTTGCTTGTGGCTTTTTACGATTTTATTGTGATTATGAAATAAATTCTCTTTATGGATCAATTTGGCTAATTAATTTATAACAAATGGGAACGTTTCTACTGATTAATGAATGGAAAAGAAGATATTTGCCTTTACAAACCATAGGTTTGCTGATAAATGAAATTGGATATTGAAAGATGAAAGAAACAATGGGGAAAACCCATAAGAATTAAAAATTATGGGGGTTATACATTAAAAGGGGAATCTTAGGTTTTAGGCATTCCGGGAAGTCTGTACCTCTCAAGTACCTGAGCCAATGGGGAAAGAGAGAGGGAAACACAGCTGGGAAATTAGGATAAAAAGGAGACTGCTGTCCTCTGAAAATCTGAGAGACCCCAGGGGAAATGCCCCATGGCCTCTCCCTTTATTCGAATAAAGTAAAAGGACTCCTTTGTCTCCTTTTTGGACATAAACCTCTGGTGTTTGTGGATTAATTTTCCTAACACCACTCACTGTTCTACAGCCTCATTTGGCCTGTGTGCGTGTCTGTCAGAGAATGGAGACTGACTGTGGGACTATTGTGGCTTGAATGGACTCCACTGCTGAGCGCTGTGGTGCTGATCATGCTGGAACTCCAGTATGAGCTGGAGTCTAAGGCAGCAATGTGGTATGCCACTACTGATATTGCCAATGCATTTTTCTCCATTCCTCTGGCAGCAGAATGTGGGCCTAAGTTTGCTTTCACCTGAGGGGTGTACAACATGTCTGGAATTGACTGCCCCAGGGGTGGAAGCACAGCCCCTCCATCTGCCATGTACTGATCCAGGCTGCCCTGGAAAAGGGTGAGACTCCAGAACATCTGCAGTACATTGATGACATCTTTGTGTGTGGGAACACGGTAGCAGAAGTGTTTGAGAAAGGAGAGAAAATAATCCAGATTCTCCCGGAAGCCAGCTTTGCAATCAAGAAAAGTCAAGGGATCACCCAAGAGACCCATTTCCTGGGGGAGAAGCGGCTAGTCGGATGGCGTCAGATACCCGGTGAGGTCATCAATAAGATCATAGTGACCTCTCTCCACCAACCAGCTAGAAGGAAATGCAAGCTTTCTTAGGCACGGTAGGTTTTTGGAGAATGCACATCCCTGAGTACAGCCAGATCGTGAGCCCTCTCTACCTGGTTACCTGCAAGAACGACTTCCACTGGGGCCCTGAACAGCAACAAACCTTCACCCAGATCAAGCACAAAATCGCTCACTCAGCAGAACTTGGCCCAGTCAGGATGGGACCAGAGGTGAAGAATGTGCTTTACTCTGCAGCCGGGAACAATGATCTGTACTGGAGCCTGTGGCAGAAAATTCCTGAGGAGACTCAGGGTCGACCACTGGGATTCTGGAGCTGAAATTACAGAGTGTCCGAAGCCAATTATCCTCCTGTGGATGCTGAATATGAGGAATCAGGCAGCAGCACAGTGTCTGTCTAAAACTAAGTCACACAACTTTCTCACATAGGCCTGAGAAAGTGGTCTGATACATTATGAGGAGGAATTCAAACAGTCCTTGGAGAAGAGAAAGAGTCCTTGGAGGTGTTGTTTATCTCCTGTTGTTTACTTGCAAGAAAATGGTCAAGGGGCGTCATTTCTAATTGTCCAATGATGGTTTTGTATTGGTTTGTTAACCAATGGAACTTTACCTTTTCGGAACTGTCTATAAAAGAGGATCTGGAAAAATAAAGTTGGCCCTCACTTTGCTAACAAGCCAGAGAGTCTCATGTCGTTATTCCCACTGTCCCTAATCTAATAGTGACATACTCCCACAAAAAAGGAAATCCTTGCAGCCTATGAAGGAGTCCAAGCTGATTTGGTAGGGATCAGCACAGAAGCACAACTCCTCCTGGCACCCTGAGTACTGGTGCTGAGGTGAATGTTTAAAGGAAAGGTTCCCCATATCCACAATACCACCAATGCCACATGAAGCAAATGGATTGCCCTAATCACACAGTGTGCCATATTAGAAGCTTGAATCGCCCGGGATCTCGGAAATAATTACAAATTGGCCCAGGTGTGAAAATTTTGGCCTTACTGACGAAGAGGAGCAGGAACAAGTGATCCATGCTGAGGAAGCTCCACTGGACAACCAACTGCCACAAGAAAAAACATGCTATGCTCTTTTCACTGATGGTTCCTGTTGTGTCATACGGACAAATCAAAAATTGAAAGCAGCTGTGTGGAGTCCCATCACCACAGGTTGCAGAAACTACTGAAGGAGAAGGTGGATTGAGCCAATTAGCTGAACTCAAAGCTGTCCAGCTGGCCCCGGACACTGCCAAAAGAGAGAAGTGGCCAAAAAGATATACCTTTACATGGATTTGTGGATGGCAGCCGATGCTCTCTGGGATTGGCTGGAAAGGTGGAAAGAGGCCAACTGGCAGCATAGAGGAAGACCAGACTGAGCTGCTGTTGAATGGCAAGACATTGCACTCGGGTAGAGATGCTACCTGTGAAAATCTGCTATGTGGATGCCCATGTCCCCAAGATTAGGGCTAACAAGGAGCAGCAAAACAATGAACAGGTAGATCAGGCTGCAAAGATAGAGGTGTCATAGATAGATTTGGACTGGCAACGTAAGGGAGAGTTCTTTCTAGCGCAATAGGCCCATGATACCTCAGGCCATCAGGGCAGAGATGCCACCTATAAGTGGGCATGAGACCAAGGGGTGGATCTAATCATGGACAGCATCTCCAGGTTATCAATTATTGTGATATGTGTGCTGTGATCAAATAGGCCAAACGAGTGAAGCCCCTGTTGGTATTGTGGTCCAAATATAATTGGACTATACCAATTGATTACATCACACTGCCCCAGACCTGCCAAGGCAAGTGCTACCTGCTCACAATGGTAGAAAAGCCACCACTGGATGGCTGGAGACATACCCTGTGCCTCATGCTACTGCTCAGAACACCATCTTGGACCTTAAAAGCAAGTCCTTTGGAGGCATGGTACCTCTGAGAGGATTTAGTCCAACAATGGGACTCATTTCAAAAACAGCCTTATGAACACCTGGACTAGGAAACATGGCATTGAGTGGGTGTACCACATTCCTTATCATGCACCAGCAGCTGGGAAAGTTGAACAGTGCAATAGACTGCTTACAAGAACCTTGAAGGCACTGGGTGGGGGTAATTTTGAAAATTGGAAGCTGCATTTAGCAAAGGCCATGTGGTTAGTAAACACCTAAGGTTCCACCAACCGAGCAGGCCCTGCCCAATCTGAACCCTTGCAAACAGATGGAGATAAGGTTCCAGTGGTACACATGAGACGCATGCTGGGAAAAACTATTTAGATTAATTCTGCCTTGAGCAAAGACAAACCAGTCTGTGAGGTTGTCTTTGCTCAGGGACCAGGTTGTACCCAGTGGGTTGTCATGGCAGGCAGTGGTCAGAGTGCTACAACCTTCCTGGAGAAGCATCCTTAGAAAGATGTTTCAGAGGCACAGACACTTCTGCTGCCTGCTGAGTGATTTCTCTTTAGTGAAATCAGCTCTTCAAGGCAACACTGAACGAACAGACGGAGCCTTCGTATGGAGTTCTGCAGGACGCTTTATTCAGCTTCTTCATTGAAGGAGTCCATTGACTAAGTGCCAGAGGGCCAGGGGAAGCAGAAGGTTATATAGAGAAGGCAGGGGGCAGGGTAGAACATCTGAGCCAGTCAGGTGGAGGATTGAGAAATGAACCAATCAGGGGAAGGATTGAAAATGGACCAATTGGCTGGGGTAAAAAGTAGGGAAAGAACCAGTGAGGTATAACTGAATAACACGTTTCCACACCATAACAGAGAGAGCTGTCTGCCAGGGTTTATCCCTTAGGGGGTTGTGTTTATATACTGTCTGGATTAACTGCTCTCTCTCTAGGGGAACATGTTTATATTATTGTCTATCTTCTCTCTCTAGGGGAGTGTGTTTATATTAACACTGTCTGGCTTAACAGCCTCCACAGTGGGTGATGCAAAAGGATGGAGGGACATGATGCATACCTCAAGGGGATGTGGTTTTGGGGTACATTCTCCATCACACTGTGCCTGTATCTAGATCTAGATGTATTTATGTATATAATTAGGGTAATGCACGTATGTATAGAGTTATAGATACATGTGTTTGCAGTTGAAATGTATTAATTTAGGTATTGATCAAACGGTATGGGATAAGGGGTGGAATGTCTTGGGGATTTTTTTTTTCTCCCAGATCCAGTTTTGTTTTAGTTTTGTGTCTGGGGTGGTCGCTGCCACCCCCTCCCCTATTCCCTGTCTCCGAGTATATCGTGATGGGTGATTTCATCTCAATGGCCATGCAATGCCATACTGCTGATGAGAGATACTGTTGCCATCTGGCTTTTGCCCTTTTTATTCTTTCCCTTTGGCACTGTGACTGGAGCTTGCTTCTCTGCTGCTTGGGAGCCCAGAGCCATTGCCTGTGCCATGCTGGGCCCGGGACCATGCTGTCCCCTGCCAGGGCTGGCCCCTCTGTGCAGCCCAATCCTGGGATCAGCCATGCAGGTAAGCTACCTAGGGGGGCGATTCCCCACCCTAGGGATTCTTCGTACTTTTTAACCAGACAACCGACTTCTGGCACTGGCCTGGCCCTGGAGTCTCTGCTACACTTTGTTTGTCACCTTGGGTCTGCTCACCTCTGCTGTTCCAGCTTTCTGCTTCTGAGGTCCCTTTCACCATCCGGAGGGGCACCAGGACCAGCTACAACTGTGGATTTGTAGAGGAAGCCCCTTTTCTATCTCTCCCACCGGGCAGTCCACGATTCCCCAGGTACAGAGAGGCAGCCAAGATCCCACCACAGCGCCCCCTGCAGCCATAGCGGAATCATAGCACCTGCCCTGCCTGGCCGGGAGTCACCAGCACCCCTGCCGGCTGTGACCAGAACTACACCAAAGGGAAAAGCGTCTGCAGCTGAGAGAAGGCTGTCGCAGGGTTTGTGGTTCTGTTTTGTGTTGCTGCCGTTGCTGTTGTTCGTTTGCCTTGTTATACACATACACATACGCATACGCATACGCATACGCATACGCATACGCATACGCATACGCATACACATACACATATAATTTTAGTAAAGAACTGGTATTCCTTTCCCCTTATCTTTGCCTGAAAGCCCTTTAATTTCAAAGTTATAATAATTCAGAGGGAAAGGGGTCACATTTTCCACTCCAAGGGAGGTTCCTGCCTTCCTTGATGGATGGACACCTGTCTTGCAAACTAGGGCAGGGTACAATTGCTAAAAAGAAACAGAAAAAAAAAATCACATCATAATTTCCAATAATTTAAATGAAAATTTCACTTGAGAAGATGTATGTGAGTACACATTGTGTCTTTTAAAATTTATTTTTTATCTGGAATGATGTCATTTTTTGGTAATAATTAAAAGCCAAACAGCTTTTCTTTCCTTTTCCATGTTTATAAATGTATTTCAACCACCCATGCCCTGACCATACCATGTAAAATATTAGCTTGGGAGGATGATTATATCTAAACAGGACTCACAATAAATCAAATATACAGGGCTGGAGTTTTTCCTTCTTTGTCATTCCTGCGCAGACTCACTGGCTCAGTACATGAAGAGACAATGCAGCACATGCATTTAAAGGACAGCTCCTGCCTCAGAACCAGTCCAAATGAGAGAAAATTAAGTGCAAGGCTCTGCTGCTCTCCAGTGAAGCTGAATGCAATCACCAGAGTTAAAATTATACCCTTTCTCAAGATTTCTGCCTTTTTTAAAGCACATTTTAATTTCTTTGTTCCTGGACTGTTGCTGGGCCTCTGGGTTCCTCAGCTGTACATGTGATACTACCTAATGAAAAAAACTGATTTCACCAAGTTTGAGTTGTATGATGGATATTGCATTAAGAGGAGGTTTAGAGTGGATATTAGGAAAAACTTCTTTACTGAAAGCACTGTCAAGGCCTGGCAGGGGTTGCCCAGGGCAATGATGGTGTTATCCCTGGCGGCATCTGAAAAATCTGCAGATGTGGCACTTGGGGACATGGTTTAGTGGTGGTCTTGGCAGTGCTGGGTTAATGATGGACTTGATGGTCTTAAAAGGGTTTTTCCAACTTAAATAACCCCATGATAAAATGAGCAATGTGAAACAACTTGGAAAATTTTCAATCTCAGTAGGTATTTTCAGGTTACTGTAAATGTCTGTAACGTTGTTCCCATGAGAGAACACATGATCCAGAATGGAACTCCCTGTTCCATATCCTAGGAAAATCAATCTCTCTCAGCAAGTGCAAGATGCCTTCTAAATTGTATTATTGCTAAGGAAACAGGATTTCTGATATTATCTGGAGACATTAGAACGGTCTTTTTGTTGCCAGACACCAGCCAACATAGAGCTGTGGAGTCACAAAATCCAGGAGCTAAAATCCTAAGTCCTTCAGTCATCCCTCAGTGAATCACTGGGTCTATTTATGCCTCTGTGGGTGTGATAAACAAATACCCTGGGAGCTGTCAGACTGCATTGCCTCACATCTGCAATTCACAGAGGAAGCTGCCTATGGGACACCCTCACCCCACAATGCAACCAGAGCTCCCCACGCTGGCCCAACACTAAGGAACTAAAGTGACCCCAGGGGCTGTAAGGGGCCCCCAGAGCCTCCACCAACAGCACCCAGGCTTTGATGTTCACTTTGGTGACCTGAGCTGTACCAGGAATAACATGGCCAGCAGCACCAGGGAAGTGATTGTCCCTCTCTTTTTGGCACTGCTGTGTTCAGTTTTGGGCCGCTCACTTTAAAAAGGACGTTTAGGAGCTGGAGGGTATCCAGAGAAGAGGAACAAGGCTTGTAAAGGGACTAGAAAACATATCTTATGAGGCTAGGTTTGTTTAGTTCGAGAAGAGGAGGTTCAGGCGTGACCTCACAGCTTTCTAGAACTACTGACAGGAGTATGTAGAGGTGGGGATGGGGCTCTTCTGCTGTGCCTGCAGAGAGAGGAGCAAAGAAAATGGCCTTAAGCTGAGATAGGGGAGATTCAGATTAAATATTAGAAAAATTTATTTTTACTGTTTGTGTGGTCAGGGGTTAGAAGGGGTTGCCCAGGGGGTGGTGGAATCACCACAACTGGACCAAGCACTGAGTGATGTGGTTTAGTGGTTTAGGAGTTACAGTGGCAGTGGCTGGTGCATGGTCAGAGTGAGTGTCAGAACCACAGAATCACAGAATGAACTAGGTTCATCCTAGAGATGAGATCATCCAGTCCTACCTATGACCCAACATCACCTTGTCAACCAGACTATGGCACTGAGTGCCACATCCAGTCATTTCTTAAAAACCTCCAGGGACAGTGACACCTCCCCGGGCAGCCCATTCCAATGCCCAATCACTCGTTCTGTCGAGAATTTCTTCCTAATGTCCAACCTGAACCTCCCCTGGAGCAGCTTAGGGCTGTGCCCTCATGTTCTGTCCCTTGTTCCCTGGAGCAGCGCCCGACCCTCACCAGACTGCGCCCTCCTGACTGGAGGAGCTGTAAAGAGGGATAAGATCTCGCCTGAGCCTCTTTTTCTCCAGGCTGAGCTCCCCCGAGCTGCCTCAGCCCACCTGCACAGGAAGTGTGCTCCAAATCCTTCCCCAGCCTTGTTGCCTTTTTACAGGTCTCTTCCAATCTTGACGATTCGGTGATTCTGTGAGCCCTGACGTATTTCCGACAGCCCGACCCTTCCCTGTGCCACCCACCGCCCACCGAACGAATTTTCCCAAATCGCAGTACACCTTCGCGAGCAACCACCCCCTCAACGTCACACAGACCCTGCCTCTCATGACATCACCACGCGGACTACACACCCCCGAGTTGACTTCACGTTCGTAGCCCCGCCCCACGCTGCCGTTCCCGGCAGGCCTCGCCCGGCGCGGCGGGTGAGGTCAGAGACGCGCGCCGCTCCCCGCTCGGCGCTGACGACGCTCCGCCGCCGCTGCAGGGAGCCGCTCCGAGCAGGAGCCCCACCAGGCCCCACACGACACCCCGCCGCCGCCATGGAGCTGGCGGACGGTGTGGTGTACCAGGAGGACCCTGGCGGCCCCGGCCCCGCCATGATGTCGGAGCGGGTGTCGGGGCTGGCGGGCTCCATCTACCGCGAGTTCGAGCGGCTCATTGGGCGCTACGACGAGGAGGTGGTGGCCGAGCTCATGCCGCTGGTAGTGGCCGTGTTGGAGAATTTGGACTCGGTGTGCGCGCACAGTCAGGAGACCAGCGTCGAGCTGGAGCTGCTGCGGGACGACAACGAGCAGCTGCTCACGCAGTACGAGCGGGAGAAGGCGCTGCGCAAACAGGCCGAGGAGGTGAGCGCGGCGCTGGGCCGGGGCCGGTGTTGCTTCGCGAGGGCGGCCGCACCTCCCGCGCTGGGCCTGTCCGGGGCAGAGCGGGCGGCGCTGGGAGCGAGAACCGGGGCAGCCCCCCGTCCGGGCGCGGGGCCGGAGCGAGTGACAAGTTCGGGTCGCGACGCGGCTCGGCAGGAGGATGAGGAGGGCGGAGAGTTCCTCCCGGTCCGTGCGGCTCCGTGTGCCCGCGGTCCCCTGAGCCGGCCGTCCCGAAGGAATCCCCGGTAACCCCTGCGGGGCGCGGTGCTGCTGGTAGGGCCGCGGAGCAAACATGGAACCGTGCGCTTGCTGCGCTGTCACGGTCCCGCAGGATGCTCCCCGCTGAGGGAGGCGGGTTGTCCATTTTTGCAAAAATAGTGACAACACATTGCAAAAACTGTGGAAATACACAGTGGCAAGGCTGAAGCCCTGCAGAGTTGGTACGTAAAGCTACAGGCAGCAACAGGTGATGTGGACTCTCCAGTGACATCGACTCTAATTTGGGATGTTAAATGTTTTTATTTCAGTTTTTGTATCAAGAATCACTTCAGCATAAATAAGTTTGTGAGGCATTATCTAATGTAATATTATCAAGCAGTACAGTAGGAATCAGCTGTGCAGGATAACTTCTTGCAGCTCATTGTCTTGCCAGAATCCTGAAGGAAATTGGATTGGCAGCATTATCTGTAATAGAACATGCCATCTTACAAGTCTATTTCCAGACCCCTTGTCCTGTGCTAATCTCTCTGGTTGTGCTATCCTTCTAAATTTTCCAAAATTCAGAACAACTGCACCAAAAATCAGAACAACTCCACCATTGTGATTGCAATATTGACAGTGAAAGCTTAATAAAAAAAAAATAGCCCTGTAGAAATACTTTTTTGTTTCTAGGTGAGTGCAGAATGTTGTCTGCATATTATTCCAGGACTCAGTTTGTTATGAAGTGCTGTGGTATGAATGGTGTCCCCCCAGCTCTTGGACTGATAGATTATTCATAGTCAGTATCAAACACAGAGTGGTTTTATGATGCCTTATGGACTTCAGTCAGGGGATGGGAGTTGCCACACTATTTCCAACACAAGCTGATGTAAAAGGGTCTTTTAGAAAATATGTTTCTATTAAGAGTAGTAGGAAGGGATTGATAACTACTTTCTGAACTAATTAATGAGAAAATCCATCGGGGTTGAAGCACAGGCAGCATTTGCCAGATTGAAAAAAACAGGCCTTGGGCAGCAGGACAGAAACCGTACCAATGTGGTGAAACAGATCGTGGGGTTATTTATGTTGTTGTAGCTTTTCAGGAACTGTATGTGCCTGATGGGTAGTGCAGCCATCTCCACTTCTTTGTGTCATGATAAATTAACTTGAGGGGACAGGCATTATGTGGTTGGAGAACTAGTGCTCATTCTGCAGGACAGGTGGCTGATGCTTTCCAAAGTGCAGTTAGACCAAAGATTGTATTTTCATGGTAAGCACAAAGGTAATTTTTGTGATGTCCTGGGGTCATTGTGCTGTACAGGTGTGAAAGTGTTAGGTACAACCTGGTGTGTTCAGGAGAGGCACATATGTTAGTCAGGCATGGTTGTCAAATTATTTTTTTTGATGCTGAGATAACCTGATGGATGTAGTATTGCTGAAATAAAAGGAGGTAACAGAAATTTAACACTATTTTCCTGGGACAGAAAGTTGCTGGCTTAGCACATTTCTTTTGTTGTGGAGTTTGTTTGTGTCATCTGGTGGCAAAATGGAGAATTCTGAGCTGCTGAGTTCCATATTTATTATCATCTGTTCATAGAATCACACAATGGTTTGGGTTGGAAGGGATCTCAAAGTTCATGTCACTGCAACCCTTGCCTTGGGCAGGGCCACTGTCCACTAGACCAGGTTGCTCCAAGCCTGCCAGCCTACCCTTGAGCACTTCCAGGGATGAGGCAGCCACACCTTTTCTGGGTAATTAACACACCTTTTGCTTTCTGCTTCTTGTAGGAAACTTATTTGCAGTAGTATCTTAATGAACATTAAATAGTTTACTATTTGGATAGGGATCTCCTTACCTCATATTTGTAATTTTTCTTCTTTATTTCCTGTGCTTAAAAAGGGCTTACTAAAGAAATATCTTAAAATTTGTTGCCTGTGGATTTTACAGAAGTTCTGGACCTACTTCGCGTCACTCTTGGGTATGGTCTTGATTTTTGTAGTTGCTGCAAAATCACTTGTCTGACTTTTAATGTGGCAGGTTTTTTGATATCGCCAGAGGAATATAGCTGCTCTGCTGTTCTGCTTCCAGTTCTTATTTTCCCACTTTGTGACTGTGAGGTAGCAATTCCTGCCCCAAAGAAGTGGGAGAGGAACCAGCATTTGTGCTTCTGCTGTTTTATACCATAAGAGTTACTTCTGCAGCAATGTGCTATTTTAGACCTGCACTTGTAGCTGGCATGTGCTTTGTGTGCACTTGGAAATAGGATCAAATCTACTCATTTTAGCCATGCAAAATTAGGATATATTTTAGATTTTCTGCTGTTGGTGGGATTAAGCTGTTTTTTACATCTTTGGCAACCATGAAAAAGGGTTTACCACCAATAAAAGTGGTTTAAGTCATAGTATGAACTTGATGTCTGCTTTTTCTTACTGTTCCCAGAGGTAACTTTCTTCCTTAGGATTGTATGTTGAGTAAACACTGTGCCATAAGAGTTTAAGTATTTTTCATTTGAGAGAAAAAAACCAAGATGCATTTTACAGAAAACCTTCACTCTGTTTTACAGCAATCAGGTTGTTTTCATTTTCATGTGTGTTTCTGTGCCCCAGGTCTACCTGAACTGGCTTTTTGGGTGATTTTTTTTTTCTCCCTGCACCAAGAACTTGCCAGTGACTGAGAATCTGTTGTTGAAATACACATTGCTGAAGGACATGTCATAGACTAACAAAGATCGCCAAGTGGGTGGGACCCTGATATCAGATATGCTCAGCATTGCACCTGGGTCCTGTGACAGGAAAACAAGTCAAGATGTAAAGACAGAAGGTGGCATAAATATAGGAAGAGATCTTTCATTTGGCTAATAATGTGCTTCTGTGTGCTTCAGTGCTTGTGTGCAGGACAGAGGGTTCCAAATGTGCTGGGCTGTTGTGTAGTCTGAGTTTTATTTATTCCACAGATCTCTGAAAACTTTCAAGTAGGTTTAAACTTGATGACATAAGGATTTTTGAGTTTAATTTGTGGGGGACTTTTTCTCACTTTTTATATGAGGTCTTTAAGAACAGGTTGGACAAAGGTCTGAAATTACACACTTGATCCTGCCTGGGGAAAATGGGATGGATTAAATGGGAGTTGCCAATCTATTTAACTAGTTCTAACTAGTTATTCTGTCATACTTGTGCAGGCTTAGTCAGGATATGATGATGAATCTGCTGGGGCTGTGTCTGTGATACTACTATCACCAGAAGGAGAAATGAAACCAAGTAAAAGTATTCAAAGTCCAAAGTTCTCAATTCCAAGATCTGATCAGGTATAGTTTACAGCAGGGGAGGGAAAAATACTTAGCTGTAGTTACAGAAATGCTTTAAAGTATAGTAATGTATATTTGAACTTTAACAAAATGAAGGTAAACTAGTGGTAGGTAGCAAAACTGTTCTAGGCAAAACCAGTTTTACCACTTGCAGTTGAAGAACTTGAGAGGAAATACAAAATTATATCTATCTGTAGTTTTGTGAGTAACAGTGACAATAATGGCTCTGAATGACTGTTTGTTATTAATGAGTATAATTGTCCCTGGCCTTTAGGAAGCTATGGCACATTTTTGGGAAATCATCTGAGAAACAACTAAACAAAGATGTTACAGTTTTATAATTCTTCTTTCATGTTTTCCCATGTTTTGTGTAACAAACTGTCTTTAGTCCCAGTGCCAAATTTGCGTCAAACTTTGAAGCCCTTTTTGAAAAGGGAGTCTGCCAAGAATGGGCCAGACATGACTTGAATGTTAAAGGGGCAAAAGTCTTGAATCAGTTACTACAAAAAAGTCATGAAACAATCTTAAACATTGAGGTTTTCAAATAACATTAACTAATCAATATTCTCAAACTTTGTGTGGAGGGAGTAGAAAGATTTTTGCATATGTGTGTTTGAAGAGGGATTTTCAAAGGCAACACCCAAAGTGGAGCTACCTGGGCTCTGTCAGCTGTTCCTCAATTGTGTCGTGATTTAGCTTCAAGCAGAGTCATATGAACACCATGCCCAGTCCTGTGACAGCTGTGCAGAGCTTGTCTGAAAGGAACTCTTGTTTCACTTCATAGGTTTTGATGCATTTTTACATGTGAAGTACTTTTAGTCAGAACTTGTTCTGATGACCCTGTTCAACTGAAGCCCTTTTCATAAGGTTATGAGTTTCTGCTTTTGTAAAAGCTCTAAAGTACAATGGCTAAAATATGGTAATAGTTCATTAACAGTTGATATGTGACCATTTGAAATATTTTCCCCACTAAATTTTCCTAACAATGCATTGGAAAAAATATTTGAATCAGATTACTGTTTCAAAGTTGCTGCCTTCACTGTCTCTTTTTATCCATGTGGTCCTCAGCTGCCTTTGCCTCTTTAACTGTCGTGGGTGTTCGGGATTTTTGCCTGCGGAGGTTTCTGGCCTGCTCCTCCTCCCTGTTCCGTGAGCCTTCTGCATAACTTGTGTTGAGGGCCTTGTCTTCTTCTTGCAATGCAGAGCATAGAGTACTGTATGACCTAAAACTTCTCTGGCTTTTAGAAGTATTCTTTGTGCCACCAATATGTGCTGAATTTCTTGGGTTTTTTTGGTAAGATAAATAGCAAAAAATGATATTTTAAAGCTGCTATATGGTCTGTTGGTAATTTTTATGCTAGGGAATGTAAACACTCATGCATTCACAGTGAACTCCCAAATATGGAGAGTCACAGAGTTGGTAAACCAAGGAAACAGAAAGGTGATGGTGATCAGCACAGAGTTTTCTGTGCAGTTCACAGATAATAGATAGTTATTAAAGATTTGATGAAGACTATGAGAATTTATAGCAGAATTGGGTGGGAATGGAAAAGATATCAAATAATTTTGGTTTTGCTGGTGTGTCCCTGTTGCAGTGTCTGTACCTTTGTGGCTTATGAGTGATAGTAACTTCACTGATGATCATTCGAACTGAGGATACCAAGACTCCCTGTGTTTACATGAACTGTTGGCAGTTGTTGTACATTGTTAGGCAATAATGAAATAATTCATATTTGTGTTAATCCCAAGTAGGTTCTCTGGAGTAGCTGGCACTTAGTTGGAAGTTACTACACAGTATAACCTAGGCTGGGTGCTTGACTGGTGGACTTGGACTGAATTAGTTCTTTGTGTTTAAATGTGGCCTGTGGATCTATTCAGTTGTTTTGGAAACCACCTTGCACCTTCCTGGCTGTGAAGGGCGGCTGTGTTGCTTCCTACGTGCTGTAAAACCTGTAATTAGTTGTTTGATATAACTTAACTATTTTGTTTTTGTTTAGAAATTCATTGAGTTTGAAGATTCTCAAGAACAAGAGAAAAAGGACTTACAGACCAGAGTGGAAGCATTAGAGTCACAAACTCGACAACTTGAACTAAAAGCAAAAAACTACGCTGATCAAAGTAAGTAAAACATGGTGCATTCCCAGTAAGTGATATTAGTGCATTTTAATTTTTGTTCTGTATAATGGTAATACATACACTAAATATCTGTGCCCTCTGATTCCTGTATTTAGACAGATAACAGGGTTTAACTCTTGGTGCAGGTCGGGTTTAGAATTAAGGCAAACAAGTCAGATACGAGCTTTTAACTTGTAATCTGATTATTCCGGTATCCTGCTCGTATTGTTTGCCTTTTAGACAGTGCTGTTTTCACATTTAGCAACTTTTTCAGGAGATGGTTAGATTACTTCCTTGTTAGTGATGATAAAATAAGCTATTTTCTTCCTATTAAACAGTTGTCTGTGCTAAAATAAAGGTAATCTTCAGGTTTAGAAGTGCAGCTAGGATGAGAAGAGCATTGATGGTGATTCTCATTCATGAACTTTTATATAATTTTTTGCTGAATTATTTCTATGAGGCATTTACTTTTTATAGAAAAAGGTTTAGGGAGAACACTTCCCTTTTTAGAGATATTCTGTGTAGTTAAAAAGAAAAAAACTTCTGGAAATTTCAGAAAAAGATGAGAGCAATCAGTTGTCTTGAAACACTTGAAGTTACATATTGTAGTTCAGACATTCTGTTGGGTTGCTTCTTATTAAGCCACACAGTCATCAAATGAAACTTCATCATTGGTTTTCCGCTTTTATACTTTCTAAGCCACCCTCTGTTGATGTGAGACTGGTGTGTTCATCAGTTAATATATAGCTTTTATTACTGGACACTTCAGGGATGTAAAGTGAGACTGTGATGAGGCTGAGAGATGACCAGTTTTTAAAAGCAGTGCCAGTCATCAAAATTGCCCCTTTTTTCAATATTCTTTCATCCATTTTTTCCACTCAGCCACATTTCCTGCCCCTAACACAGCAAATTACAGCTCTTTTCCAGCTGAGGCTTTAACACTTTTTCTGTAAAGTTTTATTTTCAGTGGCATGACTGAGTCTAAAACGGGGCAGAAGTATTAGTTTGAGAGTGTTAAGATGAATGTAGGTGGCATCTAGGGCAGAATTTTACTGAAGTTCGGACAGTTCAGAATGGTATTGGCAAATCTTAAGAGGCATCATCTTCTTTATTATCCACTGTTCAAATATTCCCGGATTCTATACAGACAAGGATGAAGGAGCACTTCAAGCAATCTTTCCTAGCGAAGACCCAGGGTGATTATTTCCTAGGATTGTCTCTTTGTAGATGAAGTCAGGTGAAAATGGATAATTGTAGAGACTTGTACCAGAAACCCTGTGATTCTTGTGAAATGGCATTGTGTGTGTATTTAAGAGTGTTAAGAGGTGAAAAGAAAACATTGTAGCAGGAACTAGGTGTCCTGTTTTGGTAACTAAGACACTGTTTCTAGAAGGCCTGTGCTCTAAACACACAGCCAAAACAGCTTGTTGGTGGGGACCCTGCTCTCTAACAACAAGATTATGGATCAAGATTGCATCATGTCCTGTAGGCCATGGCTTTATTCTGTTAATGCAATCTGAAGGACAAAGTGGTTCCATGAAAAAGAAAAATCTTTCCTGGGTTTCTGGCAGTGTATGTGGCAACATACCTGGAATTTCTCTAATAGATATTACATTTACCATGTATTGATAACACCATTTTATGTTGCTCTGTGAGTCTGTTGGCATGAAAGTATCTGCCCAAGAAACTCAGTTGTTCCAGTAGATGCACTGAAGGTTGCTTAAACTTTTTTTGTAAGAAGTAATGTTGCTAAAATAGTTATCATAACTACATAAAGTTCTAGACATAGAACAATGACTTTTAGACAGTTCCAAAACCTACTTAATGGAGAAAAGAATCTTTTTATTGGAGAAAAACCTTCTGTGATGGCAAAATTATATATTTGGAGAAACAATAGGGCTGGGTTAAAAACTGAATTTGCTTATTCTTGCCTTAGATAAGCTGTCTGGGACAACATAAAAGGCTGCTGGGAAGATTTGACATGCTGCTGATGCAGAGCAAGATCAAAGGGGACATTTGTTGAACATCTAATGAATATTATACAAGTAAACAGTTTTTTTTAGTGCTCCCAATTTCTAAAGTATGAAAACCATACAATGTCTATATTTGTGAAGCAGCTTAATCTTATTGCATTGTCTTGTTTTGTTTTATAAACAAGGCAACTGGCATGTTGTACAATCCCAATCACCGATACGTCACTTTAATTCAGCTCTAAGTCTTTTTAGCTATATTTCTTTTTCTCTTCTACTTCCTATAGTACTGCCTGTGCATCTGAATTAGGCTCTGGTATTGCCACTGTGTTACCACATCAACATTCAAAACAGTAGCAGTGTTATCACTGGTAATGGGAGTTGCAAATGTCTGGCACAGTACAAGTTAGCAAATAAAACCTGGTCTGGAGTGCAGAGTGAGATCACAACATCAGTTTGTGACATCAGTAATAGATTAGAATGAAAAACAGGTAAAATGTGGTTCTGTGTCGTACTTTACCTACAAGACTTTTTGCTTCTTGTAGGCTGCCTGTGCTCTGTGTGTTTTTCCTCAAGTAAGCAAAGCCTATGAGAACAAGTTTTGTCTGTTAAAAAGTTTTGACTCATTCTCTTGAACACTGTCAGTGCTGGGCATTTAGTGAAGACTTGTGAGCTGGGGCAGCTCTTACGTTACATAGTTGAGTTCAGCTTTATTGTCTGTGCTTAAACCTGTGTGCCAGTTAAAAGAAGAAGTTATGGTTATGTCCTGAATTTTAAGTGCTTGTTTGTGCAGTCTAAGTGATTGTCATACTAAATTTAAAAAAAAAAAAAAAAAAAAAAAAAAAAAAAAAAAAAAAAAAAAAAAAAGGTGTTTCTTTGCACTTAAATTTACCCTGTGGGATTGTATCCATAGTCTTGCATTCAACCAGGTAGGTCAGAATAAATCTGCCTTTTGAAATTACTGAAGTGAAATCAGGAGGTTATTTTGTGTCAACCAGTTACTAAGTTCCTATTGTTCTCTGACTTCTTCTTCCATGTCCCCCCCACACACCCTCCCCCCCATCAGAAATTGAAACAGTTGCTGCCAGATGAGTGAACTACCTTGAAGTGCTCTGTGGTTTCTTAGGAGGAGGCCCAGCACATGATGAAATCCCGAGTGATGGGAGCAGATGCACTGGAGTTGCCACTCCTGCATGATGTGTTGGTGGGCTGTGGTGGTTGCCTAAGTCAAGTTTGCTGCCAAAACCTGGTGCAGTATATGGCACCCAGGGATAACTCATTAAACTTTACAACTGCTTAAAGGAGAACAGAGGCATAAGGATTTGCAGCATCTATTTGAGTGCAGGAATGTGCAACACTGATGAGGCCCCTTGGCTTGTGATCCAGCTTTTCATCTCGTTTTGCACTGTTGCTTTTGGTTGTAACTTTCTCTGGATTGCCCCTGTGCCTTGTGTGGCTTGGCTCTCAGCAGTACCTGGACAGAGAGGGAGGAAGGGCAGTGCCTATGCTCTTGGGGTCTGCGCTGTGTGAAAAGTCAAGCAAGTTAAATAGCACAAAGTTCCTGGGTGTTTGTTTAGGAATGATGTTGGTACAGGCAGAGTTTTTAGAAGTTCTTGCTGTGGATCTATAGTAAACTTTTACTGAGTGTTGGCAAAATCTGTTTTTGGGTTTATGACTTATCTAGAATGCCTGTCATTTTTTTCTTCTCAGCAGCAGACGGCACGTGTGAACATGATAATGCCACGTATTCAGTAAATAACATTCTTCTGTTCTGCAGTGGTGTATCTGAGGCCAGTGCCAGTCTTTGATATAATCTTAAATATATCTTACAAGAAGATACCTGACTTCCACATTATTTCAAGTCCTTGCTGCTGTGAGATCCCCTAGTTCTACTTGTAATCTATTTGCAGCATTAGAATATTTGAAATGTCAACCCTGGACCTGAAAAGTAGAGGGGTGTTAAAAACTTGTAATAGCAATACACAGCTCATTTGTCCAGCAGTGCTCTGTGAAGGCACATGATACTGCTGGGATACTGATAGTGCTCAGTCTCCAATTACAGGAAGGGATAAGATCTTCTCAGAGCTCATGGGATGTTCCACTGAGTTCTGGGGGAGGGGCTATAGAGGTTTATTTTAGTTTCCTTCCTTGCCTCTCTTTCTGGGGATGTCAATTTTCTTTATGTATTACAGGCTATAAGTTAATTAAATTTTGGGGAGTAAAAAATGATTAGTATATTTTGACTTACTATAGGAATAGAACAGCTTTGGCATAAGCTTTCTGAAGGAATCATTCTTGGAGTAACTTATTTGAGAATCTGAAAAACGCAATGTCTGCATGACTGAAGTGCTTTCTGATGGAGATGGTAGGCTGTGGGAGTTGAAAGATTTGGCTCCTTTTCTGGATCTGCCTAGTGATAAAGTATAACCAAGATAACAAACCTCATTTGACAAGACAACAGATATATCTACATACCTGAGTTTATCAAACCTGAGCTTTGTGCGCAAGATAGATTACATTTGGGGGAAAACTAAATTTGTAAAATAAACCTTACGAAACAAACTCCTAGCATAATCCCAAGAAACAGCTCTTGGGTTGTGGAGCTGTAAGTGTTGTGACACAACTCTTGGGATGATGGTATTTGCCATGTCAGGTGACACTGTGCAGCTATTGCTTGCTGAAGGTTTTATTTGGGATATGAGACAAATGCTTTGGAAGCTGACCTAAAAACATTTGTTTTTCTCAGAAGCTAAACTAAACTATTGCTTCCATTGCTTCAAGAGAAAATGCAAGACCAGGTTTTGTTGCAAATGTTCTGCAAATATTATTTGATATTTGATTTTCCTCTGAGCTCTCAGGACACCAGCATTGCTGTTATGTACACCTAGGTACACAGCCACTCATGGATAATTTGAAGGCATTCAATATCTGAGACTCTGATGTGAACTTTCAGCTGTGAAGTTTAACAGAAACAGGAACTTCCCAGAAAATTGTTTTGAGATTTGATTCGTGTATCTGCACAGATGGTGATATGAAAAACTAAAATGGTGTGAAACAGCTCTATCAGTAAACACTGCTTCTAGGGATGGCTCAACTGGTGTTTATCTCAAGAAATACAAGAAAGTTTTTCAATAGATCCTGGAAAGAAGTTGAAAATTTCAGGTTTGTTCCGTGGGGGTCTGGATTGTTCCTGCTTCATTTTCACAGACTGGCAGCAGCAGAACTAATCTGATTTCCAGCGAATGAGGAACAGAATGGCGTGATTTCTTTTATTTCTTGATTAGCAGATGTGAAACTGAACTGTTTGCTAGTGTGTTCTCAGTGTGGATGTTTCTCATCTCTGATGATCTCCATCATTATCTCAGGTTTGTTTACCAGGCAGATTTCCCCTGCCCTTTTCTACACTGTGCCTCAGGTATCAGTCACTACACCTGAAGAATCCTTCTGTAAAGAGAACTGTGAGTATCAGGGTTGTCCTTGAAAGGGAGGCTTTCCTCCTGACTGTGCATTTCCCAGTGCCTTTCCTGGCTGCCCAATGCTGTTCCCATAGACCTGCTGTCTGTGTGGTTTTAGGAGCCAGCAGCCCACTAGATGGAGCAGGGGGTACAGCTGGCTCCAGAGGAGGCGCTGAGCCAAACTACAGGACTCAAGGCTAAAATAAAATGGAGCGGGAAATTAGAGCAGTGATTGGCCTGCTTTAAGCTTAGCTGTTAATATACCTGAGCAAACGTGGTGAGAAGAGCTTGAAATTGACTGGTATATAATTAACTGCTTATGTGTGTTTTTAAATCTAGAGAGTATTGTATTTTGTGCTGGAGTTTGGTTGTTATAATGATTCTGTTGCTCAAAATGTTGCAGTAATTAGGAAAAAGGCTTTAAATGTCTCTTAGAATCTTACATTCCTGGTTTTTCACTGGCTTTTAAAACAAATCCAGTCTGCTAAAACTTCTGTGTCTACACTGACTTCATGTAGATTTTCTCAGACTGGGACTTGCTTCAATAGCCAAGTTTATAAACGGAGCATCCCACTGTTTGCAAGGCAGTCAAAGATTTTCTCACTGAACCACTTCTTTGTGCAGAGTGGGCAAGAAGTTGGATTTTTGACTTGATTTAGTGTAGATGTTTCTTGCATATATTCTTGATTGCGTTTCAGTCTATGTGAGGGATGTCCTGGCATGTAGTTGTCTTTATATTAAATGTTGTAGCAGAATGGCAGAATGTTTAAAGAGGTGGGGTTTTGTTTTTGTTGTTTTTTTTTTTTTTTTTTTTTTTTTTTTTTTTTTTTTTTGGAGGGGTTTTTTTTTTAAAGTTTTGTGTTGGGTTTTGGTAACAAATTGCAGGGATTTTGTGTACTTGAGACATAGTGCAAACTTGAACAGTCCAGATGTGTCAGGGATAAGACCATTGCTGCTGCATGTGTTGATATATGCTATCAACAGAGCATTCTTGAGAGCTAAATTATTGTCATAATTTCAAGTGTCCTACTTATTAAACTGAGATCTAGATGTGTAGTTCACAGTGTAAGAGCTACTTGGAGATGATCTTGTTAAGGGGTTGAATTTTCCACTTGTTTTACAAATCAGTTTTCTGTGCTGGTTTGATTTGCAGGTCTTACCACTTCCAGGGTAAACACTTGTTTGATAGCTCAGTCCTCATTTCAGTCCACAAGTGATGTGTGTGCTCTTGGGCAGCTACTTAGGAGGTCATAAGGTCCTTCTGGATCTACACCTTAACTTTGGTGTGGGACCTGCATTAAAGAATAGAGCTGGATGAAAGCTGTCCGAGGAGAGTCTTCAGACAGTCCTGGTGCCAGGAAAGGCTTGTTAATGAGCTGGAGCTCTGTCCTGGCTTGTGTAGGAGGAACTTGTAATTCCTCTTGAAGGCATCACACTGGTTGGATTTGCCATTCTAGCAGGTCTGTTTCTCTTTCTCCCCCTCAGGCTTATCAGGAGTTTGAGGCAGAGGACTACATACAGATGAAGGGTTCCAAACTTGGTAAAAGCCATCAGACTTGGGAGGTAAGCTCTGACTTTCGAACAGGCAGGGTGGGCAGTTTGGCTGCCTAATTCCTCATAATGCTGTCAGGAGACAGAAACTCCAGTTTCTCTAGTTTACTATTATATTTAATCTCCCATTTTTAGGCTTGTTTTTCTGCGAGAACTTTGATCAAGATTGGTACCTCAGGTCATTAAAGGTGTTTGAATGTTCACAGTGCTGTAGAAGTTTGCACTAGGTCTTGGGTTTGAGTTTGTGGTGATGTTTCAGGGGGATGCCTTCTCATCAGCCTAAAAGCACTAGAATATTTTCATTTTATGCTCATACTTATGATGCTTGAAGACCTTTATATTTTTTTCCACATAAGCTTTTAAGAGTGACTAGTGCAACTTTTTTGTTGCATGTTGTATTTTGCACATGTATTATCTTGAACAATGTAATCTTGCAATGTAAGATCTCCCTTGATGTAACAAGGTTTTGTAATGGCTTTGTAAAGACACATTGCAATGGAGACAATGGATAATTTTGCTTTTAGGATATATATTATCAAACTAATTTTATCATCCACCCATAAGAATTTGACAACTTAGTGGAAAAAAGTCTGAGACTGAAATATCAGAGACAGTTTTTGTATTGCTACTTAAGTCAAACTGATAGGAACTATGTCTGGTTGGCACTTGGTAGGCCCAGCATATGGCAGGCAGTGCCAACACACAGCTCTGTTCCTCTTGGGGTGTTATCAGGGCCAGATCTCCACTCCTTTGTATGTTGATGTATTAAAATGGAACTGGCGACAATTCAGTTTAAAATATGTTTCTGGGTGCCAGTGAAAGGCACATTACTGCTGATGGGAATGTTCCTTTAATAGTGACTTAAGTTTCTCAAAGTTTTTGGGGTGAGAATCTGGTGGTCTTCCTCAAAATTCTTCTGACTCCAAGTTCAAGTCAGTGGTGATCTCTGATTCTTGGGGAACATCTGATCTCTTGCACAGTGTTTAATTGGAAAAAGAAAGTGTATTCTGTTGGTTGTTTTGGCAAGATCTTATCTTGATGGGAGGCATATTTTGGGTAGAATAGATTTCTGGTGCTGTCTTGTCCTGTTGGTATTGGAAAGAACAGTTCTGAGGATTATTGATGTGGTATCTGTTGAGGGTATGTAACTTAGTCTACATCCTTTTCTGGCTGAAAATTCCAGCTGTAGGAGTGTAATGTATTGCACAGCTGGAAATGACTTCCAGAAGTGCTTAGTGTCAGTTATATCATCTTCTGGGTTAATCATTTTAACCTTTGTACCTAATGAAAACCTAACAAAAAAGACCTAGTGGTCAGATCTAATGGAGAGATCCCCTTGACTTTGCAGCATCACTAGCTATGTACATTTGTCTTCAATGACTTAATTGAAGGAACTATCTATTATAACTGGGCCATTAAAGTTTTAAAACATTTTAAAGCATTTCTTTCTTCACAGATGGAAAGTGGTGTGCTTCTTTATGGAACCTCAATCCCTGTGCAAGTGTGTGTTGTATCCCTAACAGTGGGAAATGCTTTTGTGGATTTCCTGAAGGCTGGTTTTGGGCAACTGTAAAGAAGGGTGTTGGTAACACCTGATGTGATGTTAATCTTCATTAAATGTACTGTTGAGTACTTTCCCAGAATCCACTTGAAGAATTCATCCCTGGAGTTGGCTGCACTGTCTAGACATGAACTCACTGAACAATGTTGGGTGCATAACCCTGATTTGTGTGGGAGCTCTGCATGAGGCAGAATTGAGCCATGACTTCACCACCCAGTGCAAAGCAGCAGGGAGGCTCCTTGGACACTGTTTGTTGGAGAGGGAGCTGGTTTCAGCAAACACAGGGCCCATCAGTCATGCAGTGTGCACTTTCTAATCTCCTGTTTTCCCAAAGCAGGTTTAGCACAGTGGAAAGGTTATGAGGGAGATTGTCTGGGAGCTGTGCTACACAGCCTGGGCACAATGTGCTCACATGGGGGCTGCTGAGTATCTCTGATGGGCAACTGTTTAACATCTCATGACTAGGATGTCAGTCAGGCAAAGACAGTGGATAAAATATGGTCTGTCACATCATAGCTTAATTGTAAGTTCTGACTCTTGTTTCTGTAGTCTCTTACCAAAGGCTTCCATAAAACCATACTTCAAGTGTACAAGGAGACTTAAAACACCTTGTGCTTCAAAACAATAAACTGAACTCTTCCATTCAGTAGTGTTCTGCATCACATAAATATGTATTTTTTAGATACATGCATTGTGGTGAAAAATACATTTTTCTCTGTTGTGTTATAGATGTGCGCCTCCCCTGCTGCAATTTGATCCAAAGAGCTTTTGTCCATTCAATAACAGGGCAGAAATGGAAGCATTCTATCTGGCAATGTTATAAATACTATTTGATATAATATTTTGAGCAGATATTATAGGTGCACTGCGTAGGATTGTGTCAAGGAACTTAATGTTCTTGTAAGAGCAAGATTAGATCAGGAGTTCAGAATGTTTATACCGATTTGTGTGAATAGACATTTCTTTTGGTTCCAGAATTTGACTTGGGCAAAGACTTTTTTCCATTAAAACATACTTACGATAAAATACTTTGCCAAAATACAGACATATGAAATGGTATATTGAGAATTAATTTTCAGGAGACCCAGTTGGCAATATGAAAATATGCAAATTGCAGAGATCTTAGCAATTGTCTTCAGATAATGTGTGTCTGGCAATGACTCCCTGTAAACATGGAACTATAAATTTGAACTTTCCCAGGGATGTTTAAACATGGCATGTAGAATAAGCTCAGTTACACAATTTGATACACATGCTTATGTCACATAAATATTGTGATAAATACCTGGATAAAAAGATGGAATTCACATCTAAGCAGCAAAAATGTTTTGTTTGAATGATACAATAAGTTGTGTTGAAGGTTCTGAGTTCTCCTAGTTTTTCTGCAAATTAGTTGCATTGGGATATCACAGTTTGTTTCAGCTCGGTTTCATCTGTGCCAAAACACAGCACAGATGACCTGAACTGCTTGGTTTGTCTCCCTCTAATAAGAACTTACTGTCTAAAGTTTTCCTAAATCTGCTAGATATATTTTTAATATCTTGGAATACCTACAGAAGTATTCAAATGTTTTCCGTTTTTAAATCTATTGCCTTAATGCTCAGTGAAATACGAGTGAATGCCAGCAGAAACCTTGATTTCTGTACCACATAGGGCTTGAACCTGTTTTAACAAATACCTTGCCTATGTTTACCCTGGTTAAACACCTCTGGAAATTGTGTGGATGTGTTTTAGGGAACTGATGTAGGACCTTAGCTGGAGCCCATGGCTTCAACTGGGACTGGGTGACATGGCCGCTGTCTCTTCCTGTGGTTTCCATGTGAAACAATCTGGATTGGGTAAGCAGTAAGCTGGCCTTGAACAGAAAAATCCCCTCTTGCTGGCCTAGCAATCAGCAGGGGAAAATAGGACTTGGGCTCTTTAGGGCAATGCAAATTGCAAGATTGTGCTGCTGTTGATGTACTGCAAAAGCTCAGTGATAAGAGCTTAAAAACACAACACTGACATACTTTTTATCCTACTTTGTGCTGTTCTCTACTAGGAATACTCTGATCTGCTTGCTTAGTTCCAGACAAGTCAGTCTCAGTTACTAGAATTCTGAATTTAGTTTTAATTTTTTTTTTTTTCTTCTTCCAGTTAGCAGGCTTGAGGAGCGGGAGGCAGAACTCAAGAAGGAATACAATGCACTTCATTCAAGACATACAGAGGTAGGTTGTTACACCAAGACGATTTTGGGATATCTGTAAAAATGTAGATCTGTGGAAAAGCTTTGGTTGTGAGCAATTGGGAAAATTATTGAATATTTTGGTTTGTACACTGAGTCATAACCAGGCTTCATTTGGTGATGTAGTTTTCCTCATTCACATCTAAGTGTCTATTACTCAATGTTTGATTACACATCTGTATTTTTATAGCTTTATCAAATATTGAGAAGTTTTAAAAAGGGATTTTTTTTCTTCCATATTCCTAAAGTAAATTTTCAAAACACACTAATAAACTTCAAAGAAATAGAAATGAAAATTACATTTTCATACTCTTTCTTTCAATTTTTGTGTTGGTTTTATTTGTGCCATTGAAGGAACAAATCCTTTCAAAACCTGACCTACTGGAATTTGTGATTAAAAGAGTTCCCTGTCATATTTTATTGATAGCTGTTGAAAATGGGATTTGCTGATGGAACAAGTTTGAATGTGTTAATTTAAATAAGTAAGAGCCACATCTTTTAAGTTGGGTCCAAAGCATAAAAACAGAACTTGCAATGCTTCAGTTTTCAGTAGCAGGTTGTCTTTCCCATACAGGGATGTTTTACTGCCTAAGTAATATACATATTTTAATGAAGAAGTCACTGGGTCCTTTGAATTATTCTGATTAATATGGAGCCCCACTTGACTACAGTTCTTCTCCTTGCTCTCCTGGTTTTAGATCCTTGCTACCAAAGAGAGCCATACTGACTGCTCCCAGTTCAAGAGACCCATGTAGGGAAAGGAGAAGCAGATACAGGTGCTACGTTTGGTTACCTTACGTGTCTTTGGTAACCTTAAGTGTTTTATACTCACAGCAGCTGAAAAGTGACTTGGAGCCATGACCAGTCTGTAGCGCTTGTGTGACAAGACTTCTGAAGCTCTTAAAAATATTAAAAAATACTTACTGAAGTAATAGCATTTTTAAAACCACATTTGTTACTAGATAGTGACTTTAGAATGGCACATCTGTTGAAAACTGGAAATCTAAGTAAAATGAGAAGTGACAAATCTTAATGCTGCCCCTGAGGTTTGGGATCCTTTTGATCTGGAAGTACTTCAGAATATTGGGTGCTTGCAGCGTTCCGGTTATTGTAATTAGAACCTGTGGGTTCTGTCACAATTGAATTGGCAGATTTTTATTGAATCCTGTTTCGTGGAATTCAAGATTAAATATATTGGACGCCATTAATTCAGTGAAATGTCTATGACGTGTTCTGAATATCTTTTTGCATAAGTTTTGCTCCAAAATGGACGGCAGCCTCTGCTGATTTGATTCCAATTTATTACATTCTTTTACATCTTAATTTCACTTTCTTTGGTGTAGGGAGAGATTTTTCCTTGGGCTTTTCTATTACTGGGGTGACTATAATTTCCTCATAAAGAAATAATTTGTTGTATACCATAGTATATCCATACCTCTGTTCTCTGAAAATCAGATCTCCTGTTTTCTGTACTCCTCTCTTTCAATATTATTGCTTCCTTGATTCTTTGTTTTCCAGACCATAATCTTGCAAAGATGCACCTCCTTAAAGGATAGAGCATCTCAGCATTTGAATGCATGTTTGAGACTCAGGGATGGAAATCCCTGGGAATTGGAAAGGACTGGCTGGTAATAATGCCCAACTCCCCATTCCCTTTGTAATTTCCTGCTTCCCTTTTTCCCAACAAATTCTAACACTTTAGATCTGTGTAGTAACTTTTTTCTTTTAATGCAAGGTGTTTTGGCAGATAACCAACTTCCTTTCAGCATTTAGGTTTATCAGTTTTATTGGATCAAATATTTCTATCAAATACTTGGTTCTTAAACTTTTTTTCTTCCATGGTCTACAAGGAAGGGATATGTTTTTCCTTCTCGGTCCACTTCACAGTTGTCTTTACAAGTGATCCATCTTTGGTACTTACTGGAATGGCAATTGTTTTTCTTTCAATTGAACAAATAATGAACAGATCATTTAGAATTTATTTTTTTTTAAATTTAGCTCTAAAATGTTTACTTTGACAGATGTTATGTTAAAGATGCAATGTGACTGCATTTTGTGCAGTCCTTATTTCTGGCAAGTTTTCTCTCTTCTGTCTTCATTATTTGTTTCCTTCTACCTCCCACTCCCCCTCATTCTTTATTTCACTGATGAATATTTCAGAGTTGCATGTCTTTCTCTTCCAACTCCTGGCCTGAGGTTTGGTATCCATGTCCTTCAAAATACCCACCTTTCAGCCCTCCCTACCTGTCTGTGGCTGCCCTTGCTGGAGTTCACTGCACAGCAAGATGCTGGCTCAGCACCCCAGGGAATTTCACCCATTTTCAGTCACAATCGACCAAGACCTACTGAAACTGAGTGACCTTGGGGAGTTCTACCAGGGATCTGAAGCAGAGAGCTGAATCAATACCTCTCCGCAGCGTGTGTGTTGTCGTGAGAGCTGGGAGTTCTTCTTGGAGCTCAGCCTGCCAGAGACAGGGTCTGCATTGCAGTCCCAGCACCAGCCTGCCCAGCAATGAGGTGTCTGCAGCTGCAGAGGTAGCAGGGCTGCCCTGTCTGGGAAAGAGCCCTGGGGACAGGCTTTACCCTCCATTACCCTTCTGTTAAATCAGTGTCTGTCTTGCCACTCTCTGGAGAGTGAGGTGGGCTGGTTGGTGTGGGTGAAGGATATCCCATTAAGCCTCCTTTGCACTAAGACTGTACTTGCACTAACTGGCTTGATTTTAAATGGATTAGGGAATGAGAACCTGAGCAGTTGAGATGGCAGATTGGAAGGTGGGGTGTAGCAGGTAGTGAAGAGGATAAAATGTTTGGTCAGAACAGAAGGGATGGAACAACCTGAACATATTCTAACTTCTGTGCTCTGATTCCTTGTCTTTACTGTGCTTGCAGTGGGTTTTGATCTTGTGCTGATCGTACTCTGCTCTGACACTCAGATGAGATGAGTGACAAAGCAATGTGTTGGAGTTCTTGAGGTGGAACTTCTATTTCTATGTAAGGTGGTAGTTTCCATCTTTCTCTGACTGTAAAGGACCAGATGCAGGAAGCTATCATACAGCCAATTGCTGGAAAGCAGAATGGTTGACAGTAGTCTAACACAAAAGTCTCCAAATTTTTGTTCTTTGACTTAGACAGGAATTCTGTCAGTTGCCTCTTGTATCTCAAATATTGTTCTGTTTAATAGAATCTGGCTTGTTTTCTTACCTGGATAAAAGCAGGCCTGTCTGCTCTTTGTACCTTTTTTGCCTTTGCTGCTGAGATGATGCACTGCTGCTGGTGCTTCTTTCAGAGCAAACCATTCAGAGTGGTTTTGACTTCTGAGTAGGAGGTAAAGGATCTTACATTCTTTTTTCTGCAGAGCTAAATAGTATAACTTCGTAACTATGGCACTGACCTTTTAAAAGCTTGGCTAAGCTTTTGTATTTATTACTCAGTTGGGAAACTGAGGCAAAGCAATACTTGAGATCTGCTGGAGAATTGACTAATACCTGTGGCCTCTCTCAGCGCAGGTTTCCAAAATAAACCTCTTTTTTCTCTATTTAAGGAATTTATTCTTCTTCTTCTTTGGGAAACACCAGGCTGAGGTGGTTCAGTATCTTTCCCTGACACACAGAATATGGGTTTAGTTTAATGAAGCATAATTGGGCCATGGAAGTTTCTCAATGTTCTGCACTGATACAATGTGACAGAACAGTGAGCCTGGCTCTTGCATTGGGGATGGACTTTGTCAGGTTCATTAGCATAAACATATCCCCAGCAAGTCCCTGGGCAGGAAGAGAAAGTTAGTGGAGATGTCAATTTACAGTTATAGCTAAGCATGGGCAGCTGTCACATTGTGAGATTAGACTTTGGTTATCAGTTCAAGCAAACAGTTTTTCTAAAGCCTTATGCTGAGCATAAAGCTTGATCTATAAAACCTGGATTTAACATCTTTACATACTAATGTATCTGCCAGCAGCACCATCTTTTGTGCAGATAAAAATGCATCAAGCTCTCCAGTGGGAATGGTGCTTTTACTTAGGTAAGAAACTCACCACAAACCCTGAAAGGAAAAAAGGTACTTACATTGAAGTATGTTTAGGACTTTGTTACTGAATTAAGGAGATTCTAGAAATATGTTACCTCAATAAATCTAGATTATGTGGGACAGAGAAAGATCTATACACAGTTGGGCTCACATTCCCAAAGGGAGGAGCCGCTTGTGCTCAGCCTGATTGGATCTGCAGGATAAGCAGCGAGGGCTGTAGCACTGAGCCTGGTCTGACGGCCGAAGAATTGCTAAAACCTGTCCAGGGGAACTAAAGCAGTGACACAAAAAGGAAGGAGGAGCGAAAAGAGCAAGGAATGTATAAAGGAGATGCTCTCAACATGGTTAAGGCAAAGATGTAGGTAACAGCATCCCCAACATGGCATATCCACATCTGTTTGTAACAAGTGGCAGGCTTGTATACACTGGGAGTGGTTGTATTTGTGAGGGTAGAAATTGAAATGAGTGCCAGGATGTTAGTTGTCTTTTACTGAGTGATGGAGTTTAAGATGTAGAAAAACCTTTAACACTTCTGCGGTTGTAAAACTTGTCATGTATCATATGAGGAAACCAATCTGAGTATTTTTATGAGGTGGAAAGACATTGCATTCAAAGGGAATTGATTTCACGTTCATGCTGTAATGTGTTCAAAAGCATGTTGTAGTTGGTTTGTACGTGTGCCTTAAAATCATTAACACCTGAACTGTGAAATGCTGTTAACTAAAGTAAGTCTTCCAAGTTCTGAGTTTATCTTTAGTCCCTCAGCTAATTGTAACTGAACAATGTGTTTAATAACAACAATGCTGAAGTGTGCTGTGTTTATGATCTATGTTCCTTGGAACAACTGGTTGTATTCAAAATACCTGTGAACTTTGGGCAGCAGTGTGTTGTCCATAGTGAAAGGTTATGGATGATGAAATATTGACTGCAGCTTTTATTGAAGAGAAGATGGGTAGACATAGTTAATTATTTATCATCTGTCCTCCAGCATAACTTCAGTAAAAAGTCTTCTGAATGGAGAGTAATTCAATCTATCTAAGCCTATTTTTACATTGTCAGTAATATTAAAACCTTTTTATTTCAATAGCTGAATAATCTCCAAACAGTGGAACTTCTAATCAGATTTTGAGCCCTCAGAATTCTAATGCATTAATTGCTTACACATTTTTGTATCTTCATGGATATGCCAAGGCTCGAGGGTCATTTAGATTCAAAAGACTTTTGAATGTCATGTGGTTCAAATCCCAGTGGTTTTGGAGTGAGTCTTCAAAGTTTTATTGCACCTGAGCAGTTAGAGTAGGCTTACTTCCCAAGAAGCTGCAGTATTTATTACTTTAACCTTCAAATTAAGTTTGTGGGAGTTGGGAATTCACACGCCATTTCTTATGACTCTACAGCACCAGCTGTGGAGCTCCCCATCATGTGGGGAGGGAGGGAGAGGAACTCTTTTCCTTGTGGACACAATTCCAGTATTGTCAATTTTAATCCTTGGGTCCCTGGGTTGAGGCAGAGAGTGGACTTTACATGGTAGTACCACTGTTAGGATTTTTTGGACACCACGGGCACATATAGCCTGGATCTGTGGAGAAGTTGCTGTGCAGCACTGCACATGCACATAGAACCTTATGATTCTATGAATCTTAAGTTGCCATGCAGCCCTTCAGATTTTGTTTTTAATTTTATTTTTAGATGCCTGTAGCTTGTATGTGTTGTGCTGAAGTATGTGATCTATAGATTTGCTGATTTTGTCAGCACCATTTTTAGCTGCAGAACAATATAAGCTGAATGGTCCTTTAAATTGACCTGCCCTCCAGCCTCTGTGGGTAACAATTGTGATGAGACATTTCAGTGAACAAAAGAACAGACTGAAAGGCGGGAAGAGAGTAGGTTAGAACCATGTCCTCTACAAAACATAAAAGTCGTGTGGATTTCACTGACCCTATTATTTTTTCCTGTGTGTTAGCAGTTCCCTGGAGAGGTACTAGACACTCATCTTCTGTTCACTGGCTGAAAATGCAACAGTTGTTCCATTTAAAATTTTACTTTGAGACACCAGTTGGTGTGCTGAAAATGGGAGTGTTTGTAGGCAGGTCAGCAATATCTTCCTCCTGTGATGAGGGAATACATGAACAGGATACAGAATGGTCTAATGTGCATTTCAAAGTTATGCACTCTTGGGGTTCCCCCCCCCAGGAATTTCTAAACTATCTGCATTATAATAAATTTCTGTAAAACTGTGCAAAGGAACAACATGAACATCTAGTTCTGGCTGCTTGGTTAAAATGGAAAAAAACATGGATAGTTGAAGGTGTAGCTTTCAGTCCTTTTGTTTGTCTCTGTGTGTGAGCAAGCATTAAAAATCAGAAACCAAATGGGATGGTCTGGTAAAACACTACGTTTTGTTGGAGGATAAATGTTGTAAGCTTTTGACGGCAGTCCAAGTGTATTATATAATGTTTCTCTGAAAATAGCATGTGTCTTGGTTTGGAAAGACAGGTGTTTGCTAGGGAGGGCAGGAGCCTCCCTTGGAATGGAGAATGCAATCGCCTCCCTCCAAATTATTATAATTTTGAAATTAAAGGGCTCTCAGGCAAAGATATGAGGATAGGAATTACAGTTCTTTACTAGTATGAATAACAAGGCAAACAAACAACAATAGCTATAGCATTAGTAATAAACAGAACCAGGAACCCAGTAACGGCTTCCCTGAGTGCAGGCACTTTCCCCTTCGGTGCAGTTCTAGTCACAGCCGACAGGGGCGCTGGCAGGCTCCCGGTGGACAGGGCAGGTGCGATGATTCCCCCGTGGCTGCAGGGGACGCTGTGGCGTGGGTTCGGGGAGCACGCGGTAATGGCGGCCTTGTCCCAGACGGGAAAGGATGGATGAGAAACTTCGGAGCTGTGGCTGAAGACGCGGGAGTTCTTAGCAGGCAGGGGGTGCGGGCTACAGGGTAGCGAAGAAACTCGGAGCAGTACCGAAGAAGCATGGGGGGCGGGACAACAGCGACCCGGCTCCCAGCAGAGCAAAGAGCGGCAGGCTCAGGATTCCTGGACACCCGAGAAAACGGCCACAGTCCCTCTTTTTGTGAGGCAGGTGACAACGAGGTCCCAGTTCAGTTGCTGCTCCCAGGAGCAGGGGCTCACCCCACAGCAGAAGAAACAGGATCAAGCTGGGCTCCTGCAGCAGCAGCAGCAGAGTTCCCTTCCCCAAGCAGCAGCTCCACCATCCTGTTCAGAAGGCCGATGAGACCCCGCCACCCCGCCACGGGTTGACCTGTATCAAGCACCCAGCCATCAGTGCTTCTTAGCAACTCAATGGGAAAAAAATTCACAAGCAACAAGGAAAGAAAACCCCATTCCCAACAGCATGATATTTTTTTCTAGTCTGAATTATTTTCCTTAGTTCAGGTGAATGCTGGGAAAACCAACATCTGTATGTAAACAGCACATAACATAAATTACTGATTTTTAGAATATCCAGCAGACAGGATGTCTTTAATCCAGTTTGCTTGATCAGAAAAATCTGAAACTAAGAATATTTATTCCTATGTAGCTAATGCTGGCAAGAAGCATTTGAGGAGAAGCTGAGGTTGATGGCATCTGAAGGTCAACACATCAAACCTGTCTTGAGAGTAACACATAAATGTAGGTTTCCAGGTCCTGCTGAGTTCAGTACTCATATGTGAAGCTGGCACCAAAAGAAAAGATTATATAAACGGGTTGTACAAATGCCTGGTAATATCACTATTCTGAAGTGTTTGTATACCCTTGTAGAATAGCAGAAGAAAATACAATTTTGAAGAATAGTTTGTTGGGTTTTTTTTCCTAGAGGAAGCTGTTAAGATGTGACCTGAATACGTCTCACAAAAAAAAAGTACATCTAATTCCTCTGCAGTACACCTGTGATTTTTCTTACTTTATTGTTCCTAGAGCCCTTTTCATCTGTGAACGTGAATGTTGGGAGTGCTAAAAATACCAGATTGCACATAGGCTTCTCCTCAGGCTTTCCTAGTTTTAAGTTCAGAAATGTGTGTCCAGATGAAGCCCTTGGAATGATGCAGTGCTTCCTGGTCCTTCTTCCCATGCGTGTCCTGGATCAGTTACATGCTGAGAGCAGCATCCTTTGGCCATGGGAGTCAGGGCTCATTAAATAAGTCATGACTGCAGGAGTACCATATTATCCTGTGCTTGTCTCTTGTGAGAAAGAGCAAGCAGAGCTCATCTTGAGTACTGAAAATCCACAGTCATTCTGTCCTTTTAATGGGATGTCAGCCTAGATAATTTAAAACCAAACTTCCCTTGTAGAAAATACAGAAAGCTGAAGTTTGTGTTTTAGTAGAAAAAAGAAGAAATGGGGACTTCATATTTCTGCCTACAGAAATAATCTGATTATTAGCCTCTGGATTCAGAGTGTTTAATATTTGAGGAGCATATAGTCTCACCTTCACAGTAGTTTGCAATTAGGCCTATAGTGCCTATTATGTATCATGTAAAAAATGCTAATATCTGCTGGACATAGAGGTCTCAGACTCCAAAATAGATTTGAACATGGTACTTTTTTTTCAAACTCATGTTTGAAATATTGCATGCACTTTCTTTACCCTTAGGATGTTTCCTGTGCATGAATGTACAAGAATGTGCTCCAATATTTTTAATTTATTATGGACTTCTCTTCTGGTTTGTAGTTTTACACAATGTACAATTTTGCTTCTTTATTTCTTTAATGTCTCTAAATGGTTTTAGTATTTAGCATTACAGGGGAAAATATATTAGTCAAGAATTATGCAGTTGTATGTAGTAGAAGTAAATGTTACTAAATATTTCTTGCTGTTTCTCTCTGTTTAAACAGATGATACACAATTATATGGAGCACTTGGAAAGAACCAAACTTCATCAGCTAACAGGGGGTGATCAGCTAGAATCCACAACACATAGTAGAATTAGGTAAGCTATTTATTGGTCTCTCACCCTGAAATGAGAAAAAAGTTCCATTCATTTGTGTTTGCAAGACTTTGTTCTTTAATCCTACAACAACGGTTTGGCTGAATCTGAAAGATTTGTTGTTATGATTGGAATGTGGTAAGAGAACAGCGTAGAAATCCGTAGAAAGAGGCTTTTGCTGTTGTGCTGCTAAGTGTTGAGATATGCTTCATACATTAATTATTACAGTTTCAGCTTTTTGGAGTGTTTGTGTTGGGACAGGCAGGGAAAATGTCGGTGGCTGTCCCAGTACAGCCTTTGCTGTGCTGCGTCTTTTCATGTGTGGCATTGGAGGTGTGTGTGTGGTACTCGCTTGCCCTCAGGGCTTGCTGGGAATAGATTATGCAGATTGGGAGCTTTGGAGCCTGTGAACCCTGTGTGGAAGGAGGGAGAAGCACTCTTGGGCTGACTGCCTCTGCGCTACTGCATCGATGCTGCGAGGAGCGGCGAGGGGGAGGAGAGTGGTGATGTCATTGCTTTGGAGCTGCTGCAGAAGAGCGGAACGCTGCTGCTGCTGATGGCATTGTTTTTGTGGTGGCGGCTGAATGACAGACTTTGCCTACAAAGATCCCCCCTTGGCCCCTGCATAGCCTTCTTGGAGCCGGCGTTCCACCATGCCAGCGCAGCGCCATGAATCCGGGCTGCATGCTGCTGTTTGTGTTTGGCTTTGTTGGCGGGGCGGTGGTCATTAACTCAGCCATCCTGGTGTCGCTCTCTGTTCTGCTGCTCGTGCACTTTTCCATTTCCACTGGGGTGCCAGCTCTGACACAGAACCTCCCAAGGATCCTCAGGTACTCTGACCCACCAAACCCCATCTTCGTGTGCTCTTGCTGCTCCCTTGTTTGCTGTTCTCCTGCTTTTTCAAACAGGGACAAATTAGAGAAGTAAATTATGTATAAATGTGAGGTTTTATTGAAAATGTGTCTAGGTACAGAGATACAATCTATATTTTTCATGGCCTTTTATTTAAGGTCAGAATATGTATTTCTTTTCCGTGCCAGGGTCTTAAAATCAGTTTATTGTAACCTGCTGCAAAAGCTGCAATATTAATGTCAGGGATAAAGCTCTCATTCAGTGATCAGGTACTTGGCTGATCTTGTGTAGCATAAATGTATGCGGTCTATGGCTTTGTACTATTAAACTGCACCTGTTTTAATCAAAAGGCTTATGTAAGGTCAGTTAATTGATGTTAAAATCACAGTAATTAATTGATCATGAATTGATCATTTCAAAAAATCTGATTATTGGTTGATGGTGGAAAAAATCTACCATGATTAAAGCATTAGAGCTCCTAAAGCCTATTCACTATTGTTCAGACAAATGTTACCCTCTCCTCTGTTTCTGTACTTGTATGGCAAGTTGCCAGCTGTCTGTTCCCCCCCTCAGGTTATGTTTTGTTTGTCCTACATGCCTGGGTCAGTAGCAGACAGAAATACATTAGAATATTGTGGCCAAAAGTAGTCTTGACATGTTTTAATACTATAATTACAGATGGAAAACAGCTGGAGAAGTTTTAAAATGCAGCTTTCTGGCCTGAAAACTTAACATGTTGTACCTGTGGTTATAAATTTAACAGTAAATTCTATTTTAAATAGAAAAAATGCTGGAAATTAGTGTTCTCTGAGCAGCTATATGACTTTTTTTCTCCTTTATACTAGGTACATGTAGACTTTGTATGGTAGTATACTTTTATCTTGGGTCTGTGAGCACAGAAGTGTTGTTCCAGAGGTTAAAGGCAATCAATAGATGAAAGATACTGATTTATATCAGTAGCTGATCAAAAACTTGGATGAATATTTAAATATGAAGAAATAAAATAAATTTCAAGTGGAGCTATAGATCTGGTTAGTAAGACTACGTTTGTTTAAAAGGAGAGGAAACCCAAATCCAGAACAAATATTTCCCCAACTCTAAAACCAAACCAAAACAGAACTTCATATTCAGTAACTTTTAAGATATTTTAAAGTTTTAAACAGTCAGATGGTTTAAGAAATAGACGTTGTTGTTGGGGGTTTTTTTGTGGTTTTTGTTTGTTTGTTTGTTTTTGTGTGGGGTTTTTTTGGTTGTGTTTTTTTGTTTGTTTGTTTTTTTGTTTGTTTGGTTTGGTCTTTTTTTGTAATGTGCTTTTGCTCTCCTGGAGTATTTAATGGATTTGAGGGATTTGGGGAAGCTATGTTTTTTCCTGCCCTTCTAATTTCTTTTAGGAGTTACATGAATTGGAATTCACTTTCTTAGTCTTTATTAATTTAAAAAAAGAGATAAAAATATAGGATGAAGGAATCTAATTGTAGAATTGTTTCTATTTTTTAACACTAGTCAGATTTTAGAAATGAGCGTCTGAAAGTTCCTGAAGGTTCCTGTAAATGCTTCAGTGCATCACTTCAGATGATTAGTTTAGGCTTTTAAAACACGTTTCCATTCTGCTTGCTGGGGCATTTTCAGATATTTTTTGGGCAATGGGGAAGTAGAAGAGGTTCTTTGCTTTCTGCTCAACAAGCAGTGAAATAAATTGAAATTGCTTCAGTCTAATTGGATCATTTCTTTACTGCAAACACTCATATAATAAGCTTGGTTTCCAAAATCAGCCTCTTTTGCAAACTTCATTTACTGTACAGACTTGCAATCTGTGCCTGATCTTGGTTCTAACACATCAAAATATGTTTATTAGAAAATTGCTTTCAAACTAATCTGGAGAAAAAAAGGGATGCCAGGTGTGAACTGTTTTGGTACCCATTTAATATCCTCTCTTTTGAGGATTGCAAAGCAGATCAGGTTTGTGGCAGTAAGGAAGTGTGCTGGACCCTCTGCCTAAGGCCAGGCCCCTCACAATGCAGCTCTGTTGATGCCTTAAGTCTTAGCTTTCATGTTTTTCAGATTCTGTGCTGCCTAGGGGTGTAGTTCTGAGCCTCATATTAGGTGCTAGGAAGCTCTCTTCACAGAGTAGGTAGACAAAGCAAATCCTTTTCCTGCTGAAGACCAAGGACAGTGAATACAGCTTTCAGGCTCAAAAACATAAACAACGGTGGACTGAAGAGAGAAACAAGCAGAATTAGACCACGCAACCTGTAGCTATAATTGGACAATTAAACCCCGATATACAAATGGACCAGAACTTAGAAAAGTGTAAGACCTTGTGACTGGTCGTCCATTGTGTGACCATTCTAAGTCCACCTTGGGTGTAGCCCTGGTCAGGGTCTTGTCCTGCCCAAGGTATCCCCTTAAAGACCTTTCGATAAATACCTACTTTATTGTCTAGCTCTGTCCAGTCTCTGTTTCAAGTCAGCCTTCCCAAAGCATCACTGTCAGCCACTGAAGGACAGCTTTTCTTCCTCCTTTTTGTTTGTGCACGTCCTATCCAATGAAATGGTCTTAGACCCTCCTTTGAGATAATCTCAGCTTCTGCAGCTTGTCTTTTGTTCCCCACATGCTCGAAAATTGTGGGAAATCTAAAGTAAAGCAGGACCTGTTAAAACAGTGGGAATCCTTGTGGGATTTCTCATTCCTGCCGTTACAGATGCTAGAACATTATCTGATGTTTTGAATTTTGTAACCCAGACTAATTTTACTTTACTCACTTTGGTGCCTGCTTTGTGCTAAACTACTTCACAATTAATGACTTAATTTGGAATAATATTTCTGAAAAGCCAAGATAGCTCCAACGTGAGAATTAGGTTCAAAGGTTTTTGTGACAAGGAGCATCTTTCTACACCTGGATTGGAAAGGTTCATGCCAATTAAAATTGTTTGCTGTTTGAACATTGTGATTTTGACAATGTAAGATTTACCAAAGAGAGTTTACTGATTAATTGGTAAATAAAATCCCTTCTTCATTAAATTTTTTTCAAAGTAAACAAAGCCAAAAATATGCCAAAAATGCTTAGCTTTAGCTTTTCAGCACTGCCTGCCATATATTTGCATGTTTTTTTGTATGCCGATACTAATTCTGCCTAGGTTATGATTAATTTGTGAAGGGCCTTGGGAAAGAAAGCACGTGTGGTTGTGACTTGACTTTTTATAATGCTAAAATGGCAAACCTATGCCATCGCTTGTGCACACTTTTTTCTTCTGCCTCTACTATACTTAAAAGCTGTGCTAGTTGACTACAGTAATTTTTTTTCTGCATTACATTGTTCTGCCTGAACAAATACTTTGCTTATCTCAGTTCTAGGCCTAGCTGATATTTTTCCTTTTTAGGGCTGGCCACCGCATCCTATGAATGGCGTTGCACACAATGGTTTTGTCTCTTGCTAGCAGAAAGAATGAATCCTTTTGTGCATTGAGCACACTACTGACCTGGGGATTTTTTGTTTCTTTTGAGGGTTCTTTGGAATTTCCAAATGCTATTTGCCATAGGGAAGTAGAAAAAGTGAAGAAGTGAAAATTTGGGATGAAATAATTTGCTTTGGTGGCACAAGCTTTTGTGCAGCTTTAGGATGAAGTAGAATGTTGAACTGATCTTGGGTAAAACGCCACAATTTTTAGGTGAGCCAGTTGTAACATTGGTAATTCCCTGACCCAGTTCTTTTCTCTTACGTAAATCCATGTAGTTTCTGTGATCTTCAGGAATAAAATCCTCAGTGATTTGAGAAGAGTTGCATGAGGCTTACTATTTATAATTTTGCAAATGCTTCAGTTGATGATTTAGCTGTTTGCTGTTGTAGAAGTTACGTAGTTATATCTTGGAGGAAAAGGTGCAAAATGGTATTTTTAATAGTGACTGCTGAAAACTATTTTCAATTTGAAGTAAGGAAACACTTCTGTCTTATACTTCTGTTGGCATTTCATTTCTGTAAAACTTTTGCTACAGATTAGCTGTAGTGTAAATCAATAACTGCTATTTAAAGCCATGAGATTGACTTGGCAATTGTGAAATGAGGAATTATTGGGTGCTGTGGCATAATCTGGGTGTACTGCACCGCACATTTAATGGAGCAGTGTCTGGATGTTTGAACCTGGAATTTCGCCGCTTCCCTGCTGATTTCAGAGGCCTGCAGGAAAATAAACTGTGGGACATCTGAAATGGCTGATGAACCCTGCTTGTCTTTCCAACAGGAAGGAGCGTCCAATATCCCTGGGCATCTTCCCATTACCTTCAGGAGATGCTCTCCTCACACCCGAGGCTCAGAGGGAGGTGGCGGAAACGCCTGCAGCAGAGCACTGGAAGTTCCACGAGCTGAGCCAGCCACGGTCCCACACCAGCCTCAAGGTGAGCACAGCCTGGTTGCCTTGTGTGGCAGGAAAAACTCCTTAACAGATGGTAGGGAGGATGGAAAAAAAACCCCAGAAAACCCACCAAATTGAAAGAGAGGAAGCTAGACCCATAAAACATATCTGTATAAGCCAAGTGCATTGCTTACTCCAGTGAGCTTTGAGGGAACTGTCTTAGTACAAGAAACAAAGTTTTTGGGGTGTTTTCCAAATGAGTGATAATACGGGTTAGTTCTTCTCTTATTCTCAGCAGTGGGTCTTGTCTTTCTGACTAAGGACCCTTTCTAAAGGTTCCAACTTGTTTATCCACACTAGATATATTACTAGGTAGTGGGAACAGTCTAGTTAGCTTTATTAATGCTGCTTTAGAGGGACAACCTTGGCTACAACATGGACAGTGCTCTTCGTGCAGCCTCTGCCTACCACCAGGTGTATGGTGCAGGTAGAGCACACAGCTGAGAATGACCTAACTTTCCTAAATTAATCTGTGATCATGATTTCCCTTGCTCGTAGTTTGACTATAATTCCTGCAATTGTTCTATGTTCCAACTGTGAATGGGTAGAATAAAACAATCTGCAGGAGTGGAGGAATGGGGGAGTGATGTTGGAGTGTGTTGCGTCTGGCAGTCTAGGGTGTGCTCACAGCCCAGCAGGAGAAGGATCTGCAGGGTAAAGAACTCCAGAATGTGTAAATCCTCCTAATATGTATTTCCTGGTGAGGTTTTTTGGAAGCCTGTGGATGTACTGTTATTTCTGGAAAGGCATACAGCTGAAAGGAGTTTCCTCTTAAGCAAACTTAATACCTACCTAGCAGGAGAATATTAACTGATCAGAACTACAAAAACTATTTGGAGGTAATAGGAATCCATTTACTTATCATGGAGATCACAAGGCGATAATGGGAAGAGTAAGTAGTGGTTAATTGTAGAGATATCCAAGTGACAATGTGAGTTTGCTTCTAAAATTTGTCACTTAGGATGCTAGTCAAGAGGTTGGATCTTGAATATGTCCAATTCCCTTTGTCTTGTGCTATTAACATCAGTGAATTGGTAGATTTTAGGAAAGCTGACTGAAATATAACTTATGTACAATAAATACAAGTTATGACTAAGAGTAGGTGGAGATGAGGGGGAAAGGGAAGCTTCTCATTCCATCTTTTCCCCTCAGAAAATTGGCTATTCTGTGTTGTCAAAATAGGCTTCTTGGTATAATTCTTCTAAATATAATGCCCTGCTAAAATGAGAATTCACAAAATAGCACAATCTGTAGTTATTCAAATCTCTTTATTCAGAATAAGTTCTTTGAGTCCAAAGGAACATCTTTACTTTGTAGCTGTGAATGTAAAGTACTTCTGAGGTTGTTTAATAACATGACATATTGAAATCAAAACCAGCATTTGAAACTTTTTTCTCTAATACTTTTCTTCTGAATATTTTTAACATCCAGTACAGGGCACAAACAAGATTCTGCTTCTTTCTAGCATCTATTTTCCATTCATGCCTGAACCTTTCATTACTGGTCAGTGTTTCCTCCAAAAGTATCACAAAGAGGAGGTGGCAGAGATGAAAAAATCTGGGTGTTCTGTAGTTTGTGCAATAGTGACATTGCTGGATATCATTGTAAGAAGACACAATTATGTACCAGTCATTCTTTTCTACTCATTCCTGCACAGCATAGCTGATGAGTTACTACTTCCGATTTAATTATTAAATTTTTTAACTATTTTTTCTTTTTTTTCAGGAAAAGTCTTTTGGCAACATGACAAAAAAAGTCAATTTTGCTAAGTCAACACAGCACTGGTTTTCAAATGTTTAGGCTTTGAGATATTCCAATTAATTCAGTGTTACTTAATGAAATTGCTTTTGCTTTTCTTTAGTTCCAGAACAAATATTTGCAATAGTTTAATCTGTGTGGTTTCCAAGAGTAAGCTAAAACGTACCATAGATAATAAAGTCAGAAATACAAAACAGATGGGGTGATTTGAAATTTCCTTAGGGAAGGGACTGTTTTATTCCCTGTTTTCTCTTGTGCTATCAAGCTATTTTCCTTGAGCTTTGTGTGTGAAAGTCAGTGATCAGTTTGTTCTGCATCAGTTAGTGGATGCTCTTGGAATACAAAGATGTAGACATGTTTAAACAGAGCCAGCAGCTCTGCTGAGGTTTTATTCCTAGTTTATGTGAGTTCTGGATGCCCTTGGTAAGGAGCACCACTTCCTCTCTTCTGTATCTGCTTGCTCAAGTATAAACTATTATCCAGTGCCTCAACTTCACCCATTCAAAAGGCAATTGGGTAAATTGCAGAGTGGATTTTTCTTTTCTTTTATTCCTTTGCGGTGTCTGTATTTCTGAATACTTTTGACAGAAAATCAAGTATTAATAATTGATTATTCTGCAATTTACTGTAAAACAATGAGAACTGTCAGTAATTGGTTGGCAATTAGTGCTGTATTTTTGTTTCTAGGGCTTGCAGATTCAACATGGTGATGTTACTATCAAGCAAGGTTGACACTTGTGCTGATATACATAAAAGTGTTTTTCTCCCTGTCCTCACACAAATAAAAAAATTGCCTTAGTAAGTTCCAAAAGGAGAAATCTCTAAGTTACAATTCATAGTAATCTTATGCCAAGTGCAAGTGAGACAGTGTATATGTACATGCAGATCTCTTCTGTGGTTTTTATGACCTTAAAATTCAGTTTCATTTCTTCCTCAAAAAGGCATGCAGTGAATTTGTACTTTGCAAAATTTAAACTTGTTTTGTTCTTTACAGGTTCAGTCAGTTCTCTTAAAAAAGTGTCACAGACTTGTCTAGGAGCCTTGTTTTTACCTCTGATTCCCAAAAAACCCTACAAAAACTTTTGATAAAAAGTTACCATCCTGCCTTAGTTTTGCACACAGCAGCCTCAAGTTTTATCTTTATTTTCCCCAACAAGATTCCTCTAATGTTGTGCGCTAGAAATTATTGGCCTGAACAGCAGACTTGTTTTCCTCTCTGCAGTGAGCTGTTGTTCACTGTCATGTGCTAAGTCATAGATCAGACATCTGTTGTGGATCTGGGCATGAATGGGAGATGAAATGTGAATGAAGGAGATAAGAGAAAAGCCAAAAAAGGGCTGTTGGTATATTCAGGTAGTGGCCTCTGGTTGGTTGACACTCTGCCCCTCCACCCAGTGCCTGATGCAGCTCTGAGTGATGGTCCCAATTTGGAGTCCAGCAGCTGGATTAAGTCCATAATTAATACCATAATTGCGGGTCTTGACACAGTGTCACTGTAAATTGTTGACAGGAATCGGCTTCTGAGGAGGAGCTGTTTACTGATGTTCCTTGGTTGTTCTGAGATCTAATTGGACAAGTAGTTCCATGTCTCATTCCCAGTTCAGCCAGTGCTCACCGTTCAGACTAGGAAGCAGATAAAACCTGAGTGAAGTGTTAGCAACTATGGAAATGTTCAAGGCCAGGTTGGACAGGACTTGGAGCAACCTGGTGTAGTGGAAAGTGTCCCTGCTTACAGCAGGGGATTGGAACAAAATGATTTTTAATGTCCCTCCCAACCCAAACCATTCTGTGATTATGATTCTATTAATTACTGCAGTTTTATATCAGTTAAATCCATCAGTGTTTTGGTGGCTACTTTTTAAGGTACCATGTATGTTCTGAACCATGAATTTTATGACAGCTTTGGGAAGATTAAGCAGTTCATTGTGCAGCCAGAAGAACTCTAAGAGTGAGAATGCTACTTTTTTCTGGAAGGCTTCACAGAAAAGCAGTGACTAAAATTATCAGCTGAGATTGAACATTACTATTAAAAATAAAGGCATTTTTATGTAGCTATAACTGCCTTAACAAGCATGAAACAGTCATAGGCTAAAGATTACTGTACTGGCTTAAAATATTTTTATTCATCTGTCTTTGCATTTGCATGATTTTCAGTAAAATATGCAGTGATTTTGTTTTCCGTTCCTTTTATATGCCCAACTCTTCTAATAACACTTTGTTCATTTTTTACTGGTACTGGTGCAATTCTAGGATGAGCTCTCTGATATTAGCCAAGCAGGCTCCAAATCTACTACTCCAGCATCCACAGCTGCTTCAGATGTTCCTGTGCTGCCTGCTGAAACCCCTCAAAAGGAAAACGTTGAAGGGCTTGCAAGGGATACAGAGATGTCAAATGAGAAGCTGGATGTAAGCAAGAATATTGAAGTACAGGTAGCTCAAGAGACAAGAAATGTGTGCACTGGTGAGCTGCTTTAACTTATTAATGTAGGGTTACTACGGACCTTTGATCGCTTATTAATTATCTTTTGTTGTGCCACAAATGAGATCGGGGTTTTTGCTCAATATTTTAAGGAGTCGGAGATAAGTTTTTTGCTTATTGGTGACTTTAGTCTATTTTTTCTTCAGAATCAGAATTATTTATGACATTTCTTTGGTAGTAGGAAAGGCACAAAGAATCACGATGTGTTGGACATCTTGGTTTCTGTTGCAGAAATAGTAGGAAGTAACTGCTGTTGGATGACTTGTGTTAAATTCAGAAGACACATAGAAATTCCAGTGTCTGCACTAGAGTATCAAAATCTGTGGGTCTTTTTGTTTAATTACCTTGATATGTCTTTGAACAAAAGTATCCTAAGTTGGTGATTAAGAACTATTGCATGTAGTTAATAAGTCATGATGATTTTGTTTATGAGCTTGTACCACTTCTTTGCCCCAGGGGGAAAAGAAAACGAAGAAAAATCTGAAGTTCAGGCAATCATTGAGTCAACTCCAGAATTGGATATGGATAAAGATCTCAGTGGATATAAGGGTTCCAGGTAAGTTGTGTGTTGCAATTTAAGGAACAAGAGAAATTTTAGAAGGTTTTTTAAAGGTGTTGTGTATGGGAATTTTCCTTTTCTTGTCTTTGTTTCATTCTTGTGACGAGAAAGATAAAATTACTCTGTATGGTGAATCTTAAGAGCTTGGTGTGAAAGGAGCCCTTTCTCTGACCAGAGGATTATTTTGACCTCCTACTATTCAAATAGTTCTCTTGCATTCTTGTTGTATTAAATGACATCCAGTTTAGCTGTGCTGTTTGCTCTTCAGGCATTTGGGCTAAGTCCTGACACAACTGGATTTCTATAGGCCAAAACTTGATATACTTTAATTTATTAAAATTCTGTCCAGCTAAGTATCAGCAACTGCTTCAAGATTGGGATCTTGATGGCAAATCTGCATTTGAAAAGATAATCTAGAACTTGTAAACCAACTGAAAGCTTGTAAGGTTTGTTTGAGGGAACAAATGAACTATTGGTAAAAAATACAGAGAAAGCTTTTCTTCCTTATGGGAATGTTACCTCTCTGCTTTTTCATGTCTTGTTTCATTCTCTGCCAGCACTCCCACCAAAGGCATCAAGAACAAAGCATTTGACCGTAACACAGAGTCACTCTTTGAAGAGCTGTCATCTGCTGGTTCTGGCCTAATTGGAGATGTGGATGAAGGTGCAGATTTACTGGGTAAGAAAGGTTGTTTGAAGACGTTGTATACAGCAATTTTCCTTTTTAGGAAGTGCTTAATTATTCTTGCTGGATTTATTGTTAGGCTTCATTTGCATTAAAATTGAGTAGCATACTAAGGTAGTCATTGGAATGTAAAAACAGAAGAAAGTAGTCTTTCTCTCTGTATAATGATCTTAATCTTTTGGGGCACTTCCTACACTATTCTCCATTTCTCCCATTATGTTCTCTTACATAAGGATTTTTATCTCAAGGAAGGATTTTTGTCTTGAACTAGTTCTAGGTAGTTTTATTCAGGTTGTGCCTGATCTGTAGTAGCCTGGCTTTATCACCTCTTTAGGGATTTTAACTTGAAAGAAAACTGCAGCAAATGAAATGGTGATAATTTGAGAATCAAACTGTTAATTGATAGGGGAGGAGAAACCCACATTTCTCCTCGTAAGCAGCTTGCTGTTACTTCTATGCTGACTGAAAAAACTTGAGTTTTTAGTTGACCAAGATCAAAAAGGTTATCAGAAGAATAATCTTTCTTTAAACAATATAGCAAGATATTTTTTGCTCAGGCCTCATTTTGAAATAATGAAAGCTGTGGAATGTATAAAATGAAGATGTCACTCTCAGATGCTTTTGAAATGGATTGTATGCTGACAATCAAGGACAGAACCTAGTTTGCTTCTGCCGTCTGACCCTGCAAAAATGCAGATTGTTTGGACTGTTATAACTCCTGCAATCTGGATTTCTGGTTCTTCAGTGTTCCTCCAGAAACTTATTGTACATCAAACAGGTGACATTTCTGCAGGTGTTACTCACTAGGAGTAGTGGGCCTATCTCCAGTGTGAGATGGTTTTTCTTTGTTGTTGCTCTGAGCAGTGAGGCTCTCCACATCTGTACTGCAGCATACTCCATTCAAAACTCTTGGATGTCGTTCCATTTTCACAGGGACAACTAATCACACATTCTGCATGCAAAAATACAGATACTGGAGAAGTATTAACATGGAGCAACATCCATCACTTAGCTGTGATAAATTGATAAAAGAAATCAAACTTTTGTCAGGATGTCGTGATTATAAAGCTTTGTTTTTTGTGGGCAAAAAATAATATACTTTTTAGTATAAATTATTAAAGGTTTGTCAGTGAGTTTATTACTAGTTTCTGTAAATCTATCGCTGGAAACACCAGTGTGTGCAAACTAAGCCTAGGGTTACATCTGCATTTGTTATGCAGAATGTGTTGGTCTGAAAATTTTATTTTAGAATTGTCATTTAACTTTGAGGACAACCATAGTCCAAAACCTGAAAAGCCACACCTGCATCCAGAATAGACTGTGTGTTTGAAGCATCTGGACCTATTCTAAGTGTGCATTAAACTTCAGTATAGAGTTGTGTAAAAATTGTTAATTGGGATTCTCCAATTTGTTTTCTCTTGGGCTGCATACCCAGGGGAATATTCTGGTGTGTATGCTTCTTTTTTCAAAAAATCCTTGGAATCTGTTGCTTCTCCAGTTAGGCATTCTTGGCTTCTGCTCTCATGAAATATGTTCTCTGTATTTTTCCCCAGCTTGGTAACTTTTTTTTTTTTTTTTTTTTTTTGCTGTTGCACTCTGGCCTTCTAATTTTTGTTCTTGAATTACAATAGATCCTGCAACCTTTTGGATGTTATTCTACGTACTTTTATCTGTGAATACTGAAAATGTTTAAAAAGCATTGAATAAAATCTCTTAATGGCTGTAGTATAGGGGATTTCTCCAGATATTGATAAATTAACCATGGCTGATCTAAGTTACTTCAGTAAATGTCATTTATGTTTAATCCTAAACCAAGAGAGGGAAATGTCAAAAGAGGGAACTTTGACTTGCATGTCTATTTATAGATACCTTTATTTCTTTATTACCCAAATATCTTTAAAGTCTTCTGCTGCCAAAGTTGCTTAGAAGATTGTGTTCCTTATGTATATTAAAAGGCCTCCACCATTAGGATATCTTTTTCATTCATTATGTTAATCTTGAATTAACATAATTTTTGCTGTTATCTGTGTAGTAATTATTTTGCTGTGCAAGATGCAAAATAATTACTCTCTCTTGAAATTATATTTTTTTGAATTCTGAAAATTACATAAGCTATGCAAAAAATAAGGTGAGAAAATAATTTCCAGGAATTTAAGTAACACTGAAGGAGTTACTTGAAAAGTTATGTTTACTTTTTGCATAATAGCATATTAATTGGAAACTTCTGAATGGCTTAGAATTTCTTCCAAGGGCTGTGTTTTTAAATTATTTCACAGAAAATGAGAGACTTTTATTAAGTTACTGATTTTTATGAGGTTTAACCAATGGAAATGGTTGTGACAAACTTAAATTCTTCAACATCAGTTTTCTGCATAAATCCTGCTTTTAATCACATCACATCCCATTTCAGACTTTTGGTGGTGGCTTTGTTTTAATTCGCTCTTACTTCCTAAGTCTAAATCTTTTATTGCTCCTCGCTCATACTACACCTCACATGAAATGTTTCTTGTTCTTGTTTTTGCTCTACATGGAATGCATGGGCTTTAAAGACCATAATTTCTTTGGTAAGGTATCATTTGCTCTGGGGAAATCTGCAGGGCTTTCATAAATCTGAACTTTTTTCAGCATGTCTTGTGTCTATAACTGATATACACTTCAATATCTAATGTGGTGTAAAAGACAGCTGAGCATTTTAAACTTAACTTTTTGTGGTCTAATACTTCTGCAACATATGCTGTGTTTGGTTTTTGACTTAGTACTGTAACATCTTCTAAATATACAGAGTAGCAGCACTGGCCTGTGCTTAGTCAGGAATGTCTTTGGACTTTAATTGACATCACATTGGGAGAAGGTGGGGAGGAAAGCTAATTGTTGAAGGTAGGTTGGACCTGAAACTTCAGGTAGTTCACAGTTCTTCTGACAAGTTTGTTATACTTAAAATTCAGTTGACTTTAGACAATGCCAAAACATAAGTTTTGTAAAAACAACCATTTTATATGCTAATTTCATGTGTTTGTTTCCTTTGGAAAGGAATGGGGCGTGAGGTTGAAAACCTTATTTTGGAAAACACTCAGCTGCTGGAGACAAAGTAAGTTGGAATGTTAATGTAAAATGCTGACTTCCAGTTATTTCAATATATCTTCAATATCCTGATACAGAACTGAAACTGTACAAATGTGATTTCACACAAGAGTGGTGGGGGGTTGAGTATTTTGAATTTTTAAGTGTATTTTTCTGAGTTGGCTTTGTAGAAATTAAGGACCTAAGAAGTAAAATGTGCTTTTATCCTTGTAAGGCTCCAAGAAATGCAGTGTTGTGTCCTGATGAGATCAGCTCCCGACACTGCTCTGCACTGCTTTAAGTGCAGAGGCAAATCCATTGGAGCACTGTTGAGGAATTTATTCTAAGCAAACTGATTTATCAGTATTTTCTTCTAGTAGAGAGAATATGAATGTGTTTGAATATTGGAGATTTGGGAGTACATGGTTTGATCCCTAAGAAAGCTGTGTTGTTTTACAGCAGCTCTGTGTAAGAAATGTGTAAGTCTTCAAAGTAAAACCAGGCTGAACTGAACTGCGAGACCATGGTCATCCTTATAACCATGTGTTTTCAATGTTTGTGTAGGAATGCACTGAATGTAGTGAAGAATGATTTAATAGCAAAGGTGGATGAATTGACCTGTGAAAAGGATGTACTGCAAGGTGAATTAGAGGCTGTAAAACAAGCAAAACAAAAGCTTGAAGAGAAAAATAAAGAACTGGAAGAAGAGCTGAGAAAGTGAGTTTAATTCTGTGGTTGTAAAAAAGGAAAAGAAGAAAAATTCTGCTGTGATATTTAATGCAGTTGTTTTTCATTTTGTACTTAGAGCTCGTGCAGAAGCAGAGGAAGCAAGACAGAAGGCTAAAGAGGATGATGATGTAGGTGTATATGTGTGTGGGGCTATGTGTGTGTAATTCAGTGGGACATTAGAAGGCCATGTGTTTAGTGACTGCTACTAAAACTTACTGCTTAATAAGTAGTGATAAAGTTCCTTCCTGTATAGAAATGGCAGGAGATCTAAAGAGCACAAGTAAACTTTAATTGACAGTGATTGGTTTGCTTGCTTTCCTCTCCACCCTCTATTATCACACTCTTTTTTTGAAGCATTGTTTTCATTCACACTATATTGCATACAAAGGATGGGAGGAGAGGAAGGTAAAACTCAGATTTCCCCCTAACTGTTTGAAATCTGGAATTGTCCCTAGCCTGGCTGTTATCAGGAGGTAGAGGGTGGCTCTCCAGGGCCCTGTGGTGCTCCTTTGTCCCTGCCATGTTTGTTTCCTTGTGTGCCCAGAGTGATGTCCCCACAGCGCAGCGAAAACGCTTCACACGTGTGGAAATGGCCCGAGTGTTGATGGAGAGGAACCAGTACAAGGAAAGGCTTATGGAGCTGCAGGAGGCTGTCCGATGGACTGAGATGATAAGGTGAAAAGGCTCTTATAGAATCATTATAGAGCTCCTTGTGATTTTTAGCTGCTAACTGATCTGGTCAAGCAGGTTCATTGCCTTCTGCTCGTTTCCCTCATGCCCTTGAGGAGAATTGTTTTTAAGTTGTGGGCATATAATTTGTCAGAATGGTTCTTGGTGAGACCTCAGTGAAGATGTTGCTTCATATGATGTGAAATACACACATTTTTTCAAGGGATGCTTATTTTGGAACAGTTACAGAAGTTGGTAATTGTAAATAATGTTAATCTGGTAGGCAGTAAAAATCACTGTGTGTACACATACCTTGTGATGTCAAAATAGGGATAATATAGTCTTCAGCCTGAGCATAATTCCTTTGGAAGGACTTGGGTTGTTCAGGATGAAACTGTTTAAAGTTGTGCAAAGTGTGTTAAATATAAGCAATAAAGATAGTGATTTGGTCTCATTTGCATCCTGAATATTCAGTTGTTTGGAAGGTATGGTTTAAAAACCTAAGTCTTCTGCCTCAGACCTCAGCCCAGCTCATCCTTGTCCCTGACCACAGGTACCAGAGGCTGTAGTGTTGCCTTCTGGCCCTGGACAGCAGTGAGGTGTAATTGTTGCCATTGTCCTTATGCCTGTGACCCTTTGGGAGGCAAAATGCGCATTCCCAACAGCCATGGCTTTTTCTTCTGTAGCTGTTTTCTGCTGTTGAAATCCTCTCCTATCTCTTATGTATGGCTATGGGAATACTCACTTTATCAATTATTTACTGATGTTTTGAAGATTAATTGGCTTTAAAACAAAAAGCAATGGTTAAAATACTAAATAGGGAGCAGAATAATTTAAAATGGTTTGCTGCTTTCTTCGAGCTTTTTTCATTACAGAGGATTATGCAGACTTGTCTCTTCTGTCTGAAAAGTTGCCAGTTTGTTTGGGATGGAAAGAAATGTGGATGAAGTTTATTATGTAGCTTTATTTCCTCTAATGGGAATTTCAATATTATCCTCTGATAAGTAAAGAAGCAGCAGTGTCAAAAAACAGGCTTTATTATTTTCAAGATAGTATCCTTTTTAAAAAAGTAAAAGTTACACACTGTTCCATTCCTTTTCTTTTTGTAGTTGTTACTGACTCAGTAAACTTGGAATTCATTTCTTGTAGAGCATCCAGAGAAAATCCAGCCATGCAGGAGAAGAAAAGATCAAGCATTTGGCAATTGTAAGTACAGAAACACAACTCACTGGCAGAAATAAATGAAGACCCTAACCAATTGGCAGGCATGTTTGTGTATGTTAGCTATTTCTTTTTTGGCAGATGAAGATATCTTAACCCTTCTCTTCTTGTTGCCCAGCATGCCACCTGGGTAAGACTGGTCTGGAAGACAGAATGTATTGAGTGGCTGTGCGCTTTGTGAAGTTAAATACCAAAGTGCTGGAACTTTTTCCTATCTGCATATGCACCAGGATTCTTGTTCTGAACGTTTTTTCTGGATTCATTTTTATGATGAAAAGTAGAAACCTGAATAGCACATGTGGATTGCATTTATTTCAGCTTCTTTTCCATCAGTGAATTACAACTTACTGATTGTTACATTCTCCTTGCTGACTTCAAGCTCTTTAAATCTAAACCAGAGTTTTTCACAAGATATTTGTCAAAAATCCTTTTGATGTTGTGATTTGCTGATTACTGTTTTATCTTATTGCGTAGAAAGTAGCAGGGTTTTTTAAATTCTCTCTGTGTGAACTAATGTCCTTCATAGAATTGTCTTCCAGTTGTGTTGCTCACATCCTAATTTTGTTGGTTCCCTGTAGATGTTAATTCAAAATTAAGTTCCCATTGAATTTGATAAATGGGATAATAATCCTTTAAGAATTTTTCTTACAGACAGGAGCCTCTGTGCTCTGGGAGTGTTCCTGAGTATGTGGTGGCTGCTGCCATGTTGGGCTCTAGTTTCATACTTTAACTGTTTTGAGCAGGCTGGCATATGCTGTGTTTTGCCTGCACAGTCAAATTTGGATGTATCTGACAAATCTTGACTCTTGTCTGTTTCTCTTCTAGTTTTAGTAGGCTCTTCAGTTCATCCAGCAATACAGCAAAGAAACCAGAACCTCCTGTCAATGTTAAATATAATGCTCCAACCTCACACATTACTCCATCAGTCAAGAAAAGAAGCAGCACCTTATCTCAATTACCCAGTGACAAATCTAAAGCCTTTGAATTCCTCAGTGAAGAGTAAGACATTTCGGTTTTATACTATAGATATGCTCTATATGCTCATTATTTTAGTCCTCTGAGATTACTAGCATGCTGGTAAGTGAAGTATAATGTTCTCCTGAAGTGAGTGTTGATTCATAAGAACTCAAGATAGTGCAAGTGAAATGTGCAGCAGTGGGTAAATACTTGGAGCGCTGGGCTGAAATGCTCTACTTGGTGAATACCACTGCCTTTCAAAAAAGTGCATTTAGGCACAGGAGGCAACACTTGGTACACTTTTATGTGCAGATGTTGTAGCTGAGCCATAACTGTACAGGTACTTAAGGTTTACTTAAGAGTCAGGCTAACAACAATCTCTAATTATTTTTTTCTCCTGTGGTTTGCTTTGGCAATATATCCTTGTGAGTTACAACTTTTAAAGCTCCTACTAGAGGTACTTAACCCAAGTTCATTTCTTTTAAGGATGCTGGCAGTAGACTTTCTGTTTTTGCCTGTTTTTCACCAATCCCTTAAAAATAGCCCACAGGAAAGCTGGTGTTCTGGTAGGTGAAAAAAACTAGGTATGTCCTTGGTAAACCAGTGCTTCCACATCGGTCTTGGTTATTAAGTTTAACAGCAATTCCCATTACACAAGAGATTCTAAAGAACATAAGTTCCTCAATCTTGATTCTTGCCCAGAGCTGAAGCCAGTTTAGCCTCACGCCGGGAGCAGAAGAGGGAGCAATACCGCCAGGTGAAAGCTCATGTCCAGAAAGAGGATGGCAGAGTGCAGGCTTTTGGCTGGAGTCTACCTCAGAAGTACAAACAGGTATGATGTTTTCTTGTGTAATGGTAACAGCTTCATATTTTGTCACATTTGGATAGGGTATGATTTCACAGCTTGTGTTGGAGTGATTCCAGCTTTTTTTTTCTTGAACATAGCAGTAAAGAATCTTTCTAAAGAAAATAATAATGCAAAACTCCTAGTTGTGTTTAATAAATTTTGAGCAACTGATTCCAAAAATTGTAAACCTTTTTTAAAGGTAAAACTTTGGTTTTTACCTAGGTAGCAAATGGTGGACAAGGTGAAAATAAGATGAAGAACTTGCCTGTACCTGTTTACCTGAGGCCTTTGGATGAAAAGGATACCTCTATGAAGGTAGATATTTCCAGTGATGATAGAGAGACTTGGGCAAACTATATTGAATATTTTTGATTTGGGCTCAATTACATTCTTTTTCAAATTAAGTTGTTTCTTTTTAAAACAAAGTGAAGAAGAATTTATGTCTCAGTTAAATGTGCATTACTTTAATTGTAATTAATAACTTAAAATGGACTTCAGATATATAGTAATGTTGATATAACTTAGCATATTTAACAATGATTGTATCTCTTTTTAGTCTGAGATTCGAGTAAAACATTTCTTTTTCTCCCAAGCTGTGGTGTGCTGTAGGGGTGAACCTGTCAGGAGGGAAGACACGAGATGGAGGGTCTGTGGTTGGTGCCAGTGTATTCTACAATGATGTGGCTGGTGTGGATGCAGATGGCAACAAGCAGCAAACAGGATCCCAGAGCAGCTTAGATAAACTAGACCAGGAGCTCAAGGTAAGGTCATTGCAGGGCACATTTAATAAATTATATAGTTATGTCTTTACTATGTAACTGTAGAGTAATCAAGAATTTTCTGATCAGGTTAATTGGTAACAAATAGATTTTTTTCTTGGTTAATCATTAGCCCAGAATATTTGGGTTATTGAATCCAACTGTTAAATACTTTGTTTCTTCCCTTGCTGGTGAATCTCAGGAGCAAATCAGATTTGTATCAAAATGATGTATTGCTTATACAGTGCTGCCCCGTTTAAAGACCATTTGTGACAGAACCGTTTATGTTCCATGAATGGAATTCTTATTAAGGGAATAAAAACAAAGTCTTAATTTTGAAGTGCTTTGGGATATCCCATTAACCTGTGGTGATACTGAGTATGGCAGTTGTCATGTCAATAATGTTTTTATATTATACTGGTCTAACTGTATAATTATGCAGTGTAATTATAATATTTTATGTATTCTTATATAAAAGTTTGAAATATGAGGGAGCAGAGAACAAGTAACAGCGTGTAGTTTTACAATGGCGTTGAAGATATTTATCTGCCCACATATTCACGTATATTTCTGTAGGTGAAAATATAACACCATGAAAGATCAAAGGTGATAATTCTATTGTTGTCTCCCTTTCTGTTGTTCATTTCTGCCTTTGTTCTCCATCAGGATCAGCAGAAGGAACTGAAACATCAGGAAGAATTATCCAGTCTAGTTTGGATCTGTACTAGCACACATTCTGCTACGAAAGTTGTCATTATTGATGCAAATCAACCAGGGAATATTCTGGATAGTTTCATTGTTTGCAATTCTCACGTGCTTTGTATTGCCAGTGTACCAGGTAAACACTTGGGCTGGTTCAGCTCCTTCTTTAGCTGTTTCTTACTCAGTTTTTCTTATAAAATGAAAACCCACAGATTTATTACTTAGTGTGATAAAAAGTTACTGTAACACAGCAGTAAGAAAGTGTTTGGTTGTACATTAAACTTTTGCATTTCTACCCTACTGTTTCACAGTTGGCTGTTGACCAAAATTACCCAAAAATCAGAGATGTCAGCAGCCAAGGGGAACTATTTTGTTTGATGTACTATAAACTGTGCAGCAGTTTCAGTATTCCATGGAATTGTGAACATCACAAAAAGAATAATATGTTGGTTGCTTTTTTGACCTCTTCAGCTTCTTGAAGATGAGCAGCAAGTCTTGGAGCTCCCTGCAGAGGGAATCCTTGTTACATTTGAGTGTATTTTAAGTCTTGAAAGTATAAGAGGATTGAACGTGAGAAAAATGGTTTTTCTTCCGGAACAAAGGATCTGTTGCACCTAAATTCTTCATAAAGATATAGATAAGTGCCCTTGTGTACATGCACTGTTATGAAATCTAATTTTAGAGGAAGATATAATTGAAATAGAAATAAGCTATTTGGAAAAGAATTTTCCAGTTTTGCAGATTGAAATACAGTGAGTGACACTGTATTGCTGCATAAGCCAATCTTGCTTTTGGTTTTTTGCAAGCTTTGTGACAGCATCTTCCACGTTTGCTGGTCATGTTAAAATAACCTTTTTGGTAGGGGCTGTTTGCATGTTAAATCTCAGTTGCTGGTGAGCTCATTCAGTTTAAAGCTTAGTTATTAGATAGAGAAGTGATTCAGCTTTATCCCTGTGAAAAACACCGAGTGACAGGGCCCAAGGGAATGGCTTGAAGTTGTATGAGGGGAAGTTTAGGCAGGATATCAGGAAAAGATTTTTCTCCAGGGAGTGGTGAGGCACTGAAAGCTCTCCCTAGGGCAGTGGTCATGGCACCAAGACTGCTAGAGCTCCAGGAATGTTTGTTCAGTTCTCTGAGACAAAGAGTGGGGTTATTGGGTGTTTGTGCAGGGCCAGGGGTTGGACTGGATCTTTGTGGGTCCCTTCTGGCTCAGGATATTATGTTATTCTGAGTTTAATCTCTTTCAGGGGCAAGGGAAACAGACTACCCTGCAGGAGAAGAAGGGTCCCAGGAAGCAGATTCCAGCCAAGTGGACAAATCTTCCCTATGTGGCAGTATGACCAGCAACAGCTCTGCTGAGACTGACAGCCTGCTGGGGGGCATCACTGTGGTGGGCTGCACTGCTGAGGGTCTCATAGGGGCCCATGACACCAATGGGGACTCACCTGTGGCAGAGAAACAGTCAGGTATGTGATAATGTCTTGGTTTGAAAGACAGGTATCTGCTAAGGAGGGGCAGGACCTCCTTAGGAAATGTGGAATCCAAATCCCCTCCCTCCGAATTATTATAATTTAAGAAATTAAAGGGGCTTTCAGGCAGAGTTACGGGATAGGGATAGCAGTTCTTTACTAGTATTTCTAACAATGCAAACAAACAATAACAATTATAGCTACGATACCACGCAGAACCAGGGAA